>BLSH010416536.1:551202-569537 GCA_018402905.1 Glandirana rugosa
GTCGGCGGACAGGTGTCGGTGGTTCATTTTAATAAACGTTAGCTTGTCCACGTTGGCTGTGGACAGGCGGCTGCGCTTGTCTGTGATAACACCCCCTGCCGTGCTAAACACACGTTCAGACAATACACTGGCTGCAGGGCAGGCCTGCACCTCCAAGGCATAAAGGGTAAGCTCAGGCCATGTGCCCAATTTGGAGACCCAGAAGTTGAATGGGGCAGACCCATCAGTCAGTACGTGTAGGCGTGTGCACACATACTGTTCCACTATGTTGCTGAAATGCTGCCTCCTGCTAAGACGTTGCCTATCAGCTGGTGGTGCTGTTTGTTGTGGCGTGCTGCTGACAAAGCTTTTCCACATTTCGGCCATGCTAACCCTGCCTTCTGAGGTGCTGGCGGTGCCACAGCTGCATTGGCGACCTCTTCCTCTGCCTTCGCCTTGTGCTTCCACTGAGCCCCCCGATGTCATTTAGGAATGCCATCAGCAGCGCGTCTACCAGCGTGCGCTGGTAGTCGCGCATCTTCCGATCACGCTTCAGTGAGGGAATTAAGGGCGGCACATTGTCCTTGTAACGGGGATCCAGCAGGGTGGCCACCCAGTAATCAGCACAAGTTACAATGTGGGCAACTCGGCTGTCGTTGCGCAGGCACTGCAGCATGTAGTCACTCATGTGTGCCAGGCTGCCCAGGGACAAAGACAAGCTGTCCTCTGTGGGAGGTGTATCATTTGTGTCCTCCGTATCCCCCCAGCCCCGCTCCAGTGATGCCCACGAGCTGCATTGGGTGCCACCCTGCTGTGAACACGGTTCCTCCTCCTCCTCATCATCCTCGTCCTCCTCATCCTCCAGAACTGTGCCCTGACTTGAAAATTTTTTACCTGGCCTATGCTGGTGCAGGAACCCACTCTCCGAGCCACTTGTAAATGACTGGCCTGATAACCGTGGAAATGACCCCTCTTCCTCCTCCTCCTCTTCCTCCTGTGCCACATCCTCTTCCATCATTACCCGAAGTGTTTTTTCAAGGAGACATAGAAGTGGGATAGTAACGCTGAGAACAGCGTCATCGGCACTGGCCATGTTGGTGGAGTACTCAAAACACCGCAATATGCTACACAGGTCTCGCTGGTGGTGAAGTGGTGCTGTTCCGCAGCGCGACTGACCCATGCGTGCTGCAGCTGAAACTCCACTATTGCCTGCTGCTGCCCGCACAGTCTCTCCAGCATGTGCAAGGTGGAGTTCCACCTTGTGGGCACGTCGGAGGCGGTGAGCGGGAAGGCCGTAGTTCCGCTGCAGCTGCACACGTCACTCGCATGACCTTCATTCCATGTGGGGTCTAGGACCTCATCATCCTCCACATCATCTTCCACCCACCCTTCACCACTGCCCTCCTTGTCAGTCTGCACACTGTAGAAAGCTTCAGCAGTTGGCACCTGTGTTTCGTCATCATCAGAGACGTACTGCGGTGGTGTTTCCATGTCCTCATCCTGCAACAGAAGTGGTTGGGCATCGGTTCACTCAATGTCTTCCACTTCTGGGGCAGGGCAATGCGGATGGCAGATGGAAAGCACACCAGCAGAGTCATCAAAAAGCATAAGAGACTGCTGCATGACTTGGGGCTCAGGCTGCTTGGCTGATTTACAAGGTTCTGAGGTGAAAGACAGATGGCCATGGGGTTCAGGTGCCAACTCTGAGCTTTCATCAAGGGACCGGGAGGGAGACAATGCGAAGGAACTGGAGGCATTGTCAGCCACCCAATCTACCATCGCCTGTACTTGTTCTGGCCTCACCATTCATTGAGCGTCATTCGGGTCTACCATATAACGTTGAAGGTTCTGTCGGCTACTTGCACCTGAGGAAGGTTTTTCACTTGTGCATGTAGCTGGCACAGATCGACCACATCCTCTCCTTGCAACAGGAGCTTCACCAACACCACCAACACCAGCAGCACCACAACCACGTCCCTTATTTAACGTTCTCCTCATTCTGGACGCAAATGCACTATTTATCACAAATTTATATTATTTTCTAAAACGGCAATGTAGACGCACTTTTTAATTTTGTGCAAGAAATGCACAGCAAGGTGCAAATGTACTATGTAGCACTATTTTTTTTTAAACCAGCAATGTCGACACACTTTTTAATTTTGCGCAAGAAATGCACAGCAAGGTGCAAATGTACTATGTAGCACTATTTATTATTCTTTTTTTTAAACCAGCAATGTAGACGCACTTTTTAATTTTGTTCAAGAAATGCACAGCAAGGTGCAAATGTACTATGTAGCACTATTTATTACTCTTTTTTTTTTAAACCAGCAATGACGACAGACTTTTTAATTTTGTGCAAGAAATGCACAGCAAGGTGCAAATGTACTATGTAGCATTATTTTTAATTTTTTTTTAAACCAGCAATGACGACGCACTTTTTAATTTTGTGCAAGAAATGCACAGCAAGGTGCAAATGTACCATGTAGCACTATTTATTATTCTTTTTTTTAAAAGAGCAATGTAGGCACACTTTTTAATTTTGTGCAAGAAATGCACAGCAAGGTGCAAATGTACCATGTAGCACTATTTATTATTCTTTTTTTTAAACCAGCAATGTCAACGCACTTTTAAATTTTGTGCAAGAAATGCACAGCAAGGTGCAAATGTACTATGTAGCACTATTTTTTTTTAAACCAGCAATGTCGACACACTTTTTAATTTTGCGCAAGAAATGCACAGCAAGGTGCAAATGTACTATGTAGCACTATTTATTATTCTTTTTTTTAAACCAGCAATGTAGACGCACTTTTTAATTTTGTGCAATAAATGCACAGCAAGGTGCAAATGTACTATGTAGCACCATTTATTATTCTTTTTTTTAAACCAGCAATGTAGACGCACTTTTTAATTTTGTGCAAGAAATGCACAGCAAGGTGCAAATGTACTATGTAGCATTATTTATTATTATTTTTTTTTAAACCAGCAATGTCGACGTACTTTTTAATTTTGTGCAAGAAATGCACAGCAAGGTGCAAATGTACTATGTAGCATTTTTTTTTTTTTTTTTTTAAACCAGCAATGACGACGCACTTTTTAATTTTGTGCAAGAAATGCACAGCAAGGTGCAAATGTACTATGGAGCACCATTTATTATATATTTTTTAAACCAGCAATGTCGACACACTTTTTAATTTTGTGCAAGAAATGCACAGCAAGGTGCAAATGTACTATGTAGCACTATTTTTTTTTTTAAACCAGCAATGTCCACACACTTTTTAATTTTGTGCAAGAAATGCACAGCAAGGTGCAAATGTATTATGTAGCACTATTTTTTTTTTTAAACCAGCAATGTCGACGCACTTTTTAATTGTGTGCAAGAAATGCACAGCAAGGTGCAAATGTACTATGTAGCACTATTTATTATTCTTTTTTTTAAACCAGCAATGTAGACGCACTTTTTAATTTTGTTCAAGAAATGCACAGCAAGGTGCAAATGTACTATGTAGCACTATTTATTATTCTTTTTTTTTAAACCAGCAATGTAGACGCATTTTTTAATTTTGTGCAAGAAATGCACAGCAAGGTGCAAATGTACTATGTGGCACTATTTATTACTCTTTTTTTTTTAAACCAGCAATGACGACGGACTTTTTAATTTTGTGCAAGAAATGCACAGCAAGGTGCAAATGTACTATGTAGCATTATTTTTTATTTTTTTTTTTAAACCAGCAATGACAATGCACTTATTTTGTGCAAGAAATGCACAGCAAGGTGCAAATGTACTATGTAGCACTATTTATAATTCTTTTTTTTAAACCAGCAATGTAGACACACTTTTTAATTTTGTGCAAGAAATGCACAGCAAGGTGCAAATGTACTATGTAGCACTATTTTTTTTTTTTAAACCAGCAATGTCGACGCACATTTTAATTTTGTGCAAGAAATGCACAGCAAGTTGCAAATGTACTATGGAGCACTATTTTTGTTTTTTTAAACCAGCAATGTCGACGCACTTTTTAATTTTGTGCAAGAAATGCACACCAAGGTGCAAATGTACTACTTATCACTATTTATTATTCTTTTTTTTTTTAAACCAACAATGTAGACACACTTTTTATTTTTGTGCCAGAAATGCACCACTGGCCGCAAATGTAGTATTTAGAATATTTTTTTTTTTAAACCAGCAATGTAGACGCACTTTTTATTTTTGTTCAAGAAATGCACTGCTGGCCGCAAATGTAGTATTTAGAATATTTTTTTTTTAAACCAGCAATGTAGACGCACTTTTTATTTTTGTGCAAGAAATGCACAGGTGGCCGCAAATGTAGTATTTAGAATTTTTTTTTAAACCAGCAATGTAGACGCACTTTTTATTTTTGTGCAAGAAATGCACCGCTGGCCACAAATGTAGTATTTAGAATTTTTTTTTAAACCAGCAATGTAGACGCACTTTTTATTTTTGTGCAAGAAATGCACCGCTGGCCACAAATGTAGTATTTAGAATATTTTTTTTTAAACCAGCAATGTAGACACACTTTTTATTTTTGTGCAAGAAATGCGCCGCTGGCAGCAAATGTAGTATTTAGAATATATATTTTTTTAAACCAGAAATGTAGACGCAATTTTTATTTATGTGCAAGGAATGCACCGCTGGCCGTAAATGTAGTATTTAGAATATTTTTTTTTAAACCTGCAATGTAGACGCACTTTTTATTATTACGGAAGAAATGCACTGCTGGCCGCAAATGTAGTATTTAGAATATATATATTCTTTTAAACCAGCAATGTAGATGCACTTTTTATTTTTGTGCAAGAAATGCACCGCTGGCTGCAAATGTAGTATTTAGAATATTTTTTTTTTTAAACCAGAAATGTAGACGTACTTTTTATTTTTGTGCAAGAAATGCACCGCTGGCCGCAAATGTAATATTTTGCACAAAAAAAAAAAATTAATTTGTCTAACTGCAATGTAAAAGCAGTATTTAAATATGCCAAAATGTTGCCAACTGAACTAACAGACCTGACACACAAGCAGTTGCAAGTGCACTGCACTTGCAAAAATGGCTGCAAACGCCCACCTAACAAACAGAAAAATTGCTTAGGTTTTATAAGAGGCTCTTTGCTTAGCAAACAAAATGTAGCAAACAAAATTCTCCTCCAGCACCCACCCACCAATAAATCACTGTTTTTAACAGATTTTCCAAAGCTAATCTGTCCCTTACAGCAGCAGCATCCTCTCCCTACACTAGTATGAGATGATTTTCTAAAGCTAATCTGTCCCTCACAGCAGCAGCAGCAGCGTCCTCTCCCTACACTAGTATGAGATGATGTGACATGCAGCACTACGTGACTCCAGCTTATATAGAGGCTGGGTCACATGATGCACTGGCCAATCACAGCCATGCCATTAGTAGGCTTGGCTGTGATGGCTTCTAAGGGCAAACGAGTGAAACACTTCTTGATTGGCTGCCCTGCAGCTATTCAACAGGAGCAAAAAAGGCACGAAAAAATACCCGAACCCTGAGCCCAAACCCAGAATTCTTCTCAAATGTCCGGGTTTGGGTCACAGACAACCTAAAGTCCGTTACGAACCTGAACTTTATAGTTCGGGTTCGCTCAACTCTACTGATATGTAGTTCCACTATCAGTGAGGCCATGTACATGACTACTGCACACCTACTACATGTAATTGAAATTTGTGTTTTTATTGAAATAATGTTTACTTAAATAATGTGCAATAGCATTGTGTTCTATTGTCCAAGAGCTGGACAATATTTAGTGCCACACACTCCTGAATTATAGACAGTATTGAACCACATACATGGACTGACTAGCATGAAGCTAGTTTTAACAATCTGTTATGTTGATAAAGTGATTGTCACAGGTATAGACTTTGCTATTCTAGCTGTAGTTTTCAAAAGAATGAGAAGGAGGGCACATTTATTTGGGCACAGCAGCATGGGCATGCGGTCGCCCCTCCCTCCATGATATTAAAATAAAAATTCCCACAGGATTTAAAAGGTGCTATCACTTTAAATATTTTAAGAAAAGGGATTAGGAGGGAAAAATGATTTTGGCGTGAAGGAGGGGTATCACGTGACCCTTTGGAATATTCTGGAAGGTCACGCGATGCCTTGGAAAGTGGGGCTCATTATATAGAGGAGCCCCGCTTTGAAGTAATTGCCAGTGGGTCTGTGACAACGTGATTAGCTCCCCACCCCCCTCCCTTTTTGTGGTTCATTACCCCTTGAAGGGGGGACTGGTAGTTATGATTTATATTGTTGACCCAGGGCTGCACGTATTGGTGGCTCTAAGGATGGTTATTGGTACTGGCACTGTGTCTGAGATATTTTGCCTCCCTGTTTTCCCCATTCTGGGGTGGGTTCGGTTTGGACACCCGGGTGTTGTGCCCCCTTTGGGGTGGACCCCTTGCAGATATTTTCTTTGATACAATCTTGTTATTGCCTGCCTGCTCCACAGAGTACTGTCCTGTGATTTTCCATGCTCTGTATACCAGTTGATCCTCCTACCTAAGTACATCTTTCATTTATATATCCCACTGGTGCAGTCCTGGCTCCATCTTCATCATTCCGAAACCTTGACGGCCATTGCTTTTACAGCCAGTCTCGCTTCATACTGTTTACTCTGATAACTGAATATATCTGATATACGTATCCTGCAGTTTTGGATGATAGTGTTGTTTTTAATGACATTGACCACGTACCCCTGAAGAAGATATCTACTAGCTAACATCGAAACGCATTGGGTCTCTTTCTGCCCCTTCCAGTGCGGCAGATCAGTGGTCTTTTTCTTAATCCATTTTTTTGTTTTCATGTTGTGTTGTCTCCAGACCCCACTGGGGACATTGTTTCCTGTGTTTTGTTGCTATCATGTGTACTTATCCTATTTTGGCTTGATTTATTGTATATCTCTGATTATTTTTAATTGCATCAATAAATGTTGATTATGTTTTATGTATGCACACTTCTCCTCTCTTGTTGTGTTGGTCCTCCCTTTAAAGTCCCATTCAGGGGGTTGGTTTTGTATATGATTTATATTATTGGTGCTTGAGTCCTTTATGACTGAGCAAAGTTGTATTTTTCAGATTAATAAAGTCTAATTATTAATAAATTATATTCAATATGAAGTTGCTATTCATGGATAATTTATTTACACCAATAAATGTGCCACGGCCAAAAATTTTGCCACCCAACGGTGTTTGTGCTATTTATTATATGTAGAATTTAAGTTAGCTTCTGGATAAGGGAAGAAGTACGACCTGCATTTCCATGTAAACTGACAATTAAAAAGCTACCCACCTAATGGATGTGCCTTTTCATATATGAATAACCACTGAACAAATTAAAAAAGAAGGGGGTATTTAATCATTTTTAAATACATTTTTATGGTCCCTTTAAAATGTTCTGTGCCAAAGTCTTGTGTCAGTTTTGGTAACAGTACTAACACATACAAAGGATTCATGTAGTTCTTTTTTTGCATCACTTTTGCAATGTGACGTGGCTGCAACAAATTCAAAGATAATTACCTCTAGCTCATAGGTAACAAAACTGGAGGTAATTAGGACCAGCTCAAAGTTGGTGTACAGACTGGAAAGAGTTATGGGAGGAGGAGGTGTTGTGTTTTTAACTTATGTATTGCTTTATTAGCTTAATTGGTTTTATTAGCTTAATTTGTTATTAGCTTTATTGGTGACAGTGCACAGAGCCTGATGGGGAACTCTGAGAAACTAGTTTTCCATCAGGTTCACCTTTCTTGTGATTGACAGGGGAAGGTATTAGGCAAATTACATAACCTATTCAGTCCAAAAGCAGCTATGTAAACCCCCCTCCCCTGCGGACCACTGTCAATCACAAGCAAATTGGACCTGATGAGGAACAAGACTTTCAACATTCCCTATCAGGTGCAACCCACCCAACAGGCACAGTGGCCATGGAATCAAGTCATAGTATGAGTATACTTTGAGAATAGTTTCCCTAATAGGTCCCCCTCCCATGTGATTCACAGCAGGTAGTGATGGGCAGTCTCCATGGCCACTATTGGGCTGAACAGTGGCTATGGTGTTTGCCTACTGTCTTCCACTGTCAGTCACATGGGAGTTGGACCTAATGAAGAGCAAGTCTCAGAGATTCCTCTCAGGCTCCCCTACCCTATAAAAAAACCCCTCAGCCATGTTTCTTTCTGTGTGACAGTTGCAGTGGCTGGGGAGGACGCTTATTAACACTTAAACTTTAATTTTATAAGGCTCTTTTTTTCAAATGTATGCTCTTCATTTCAAATTTAGTGCTTGAAAAACTAA
Source organism: Glandirana rugosa (assembly GCA_018402905.1). Classification (NCBI taxonomy): domain Eukaryota; kingdom Metazoa; phylum Chordata; class Amphibia; order Anura; family Ranidae; genus Glandirana; species Glandirana rugosa. The sequence goes on from BLSH010416536.1 coordinate 559,499, forward strand.
GAACTACTTGAATGTGCCATGTGTTTCAATAACGCTTAATAAACTAGCATTAAGGCCTGGTTCACACCTATGCATTTTTTAGTGCATTTTCAGTTTTGTAGAAACATACTGCAGTCCATTTAACATGGTTTCCTATGGGCCATATTCACATCTGTGCATTTTATGGTAAGGACCAGGGACTTTTTTCAGTTTTTTTCCATAGACCTCAATGGATCAAAAACATGTATTGAAAAATGCAAAATGCACCTGGAATATGCGAACTGCAAATGCATAGGTGTGAATCAGGCCTTAAGCTCGATTCATATCTATGCATGTTGCTTTTGAGCATTTCTGCAGTGCTTTTTGCTGTGCTTTCTGCGTTTTTGTAACCGCTTTATTACCGTGAATTTACCATGATTTTACCATGATTTTGCCGCGATTTACGTTTTGCAATTTGTGTCTTTATTGTTTTTTGTTTTTTTCACTGTATATAGCTGGTTGCTAAGGAGTGGGTCGGGAAGCCGGCTGCCATGTCCTTAGCAATATATGAGTCATCAGCTGTCAGGAGCCGGTTATTGACAAGTCCTTTATTAAAAAAAACAGAGCTGTCTTCTTCCACCGATGTCTCTCCCGGTGCCATCTTCTCCCTGAGCCGCTGTCTTCTTCCTCGCCACCGATGTCTTCTTCTTCACCACTTCTGCCTTCTTCCTCGCTGCCAGTTACCCACTGAAAACAAAAAAGTTGCTCTACTCCTGATGCTGTCTTCCTCCGCTGTGATGACCCCCGCCGTCTGACATCTCTTATTTAGCCATGTGATGTGGCTGTCCGATGACATCACCCGGAGAGCCTGCCCCTTGTGACGTCACAAGGCTACATAAGAGATGTCAGACAATGGGAGACATCACAATGGAGGAAAACAGCATCAGGAGAAGAGTGTCTTTTGGAGAAGAGTGTCTTTTTTGTTTTCAGCGGGTAACCGGCGACAAGGAAGAAGTCAACGGTGGCGAGGAATAATACAGCTCTGGGAGAGACGATGGTGGGAGAAGATGACACGGGGAGAAGACAAAGCTATTTTTTTAAATAATGGACTTGTCAAAAACCGGCTCTTGTTTTTTTTCACATTTCACAGCTTTTTTTGGTGAATGGGTAGAGGTACGATGTACTCAATGCTCATTCACATAGGGGGGAGCCAGATCTGGGGACCCCCTTGTTAAAGGGGCTTCCAGATTCCAATAAGCCCCCCACCCGCAGGCCCCAACAACCACCGGCCAGGAAGAGGCCCTTGTCCCCATCAACATGGGGGCAAGGTACTTTGGGGTGGTACTGCCCCAAAGCACCCACCCCCATTGTTGAGGGTATGCGGTCAGATATGATTCAGGAGGCGGGGTGCTCGCTCACTCGTTCCCTCCCTTACCTGACCTGCTGGGCTGCATGCTCGGATAAGGGTCTGGTATGGATTATGGGGTGGACCCCACCCCATTTTTTAAAAAAAAATTGGCTTGGGAGTGTCCCATCCTAATCCACACCAAATCAATGGGCTTGGTAAGGACTGGAGGGGGACCCCATGACATTTTTTTGTGAATTTTTTTAGCCGGCAAATATTTTTTTTACATTCAGCTGTTAGCAGGGAAACCCACTGACAGCTGGTGACTCATATGTTGCTAAGGATGCAGCGGCTGGTTTCCTGACCTGCTTCTTAGCAGCCAGCTATATACAGTGAATGTAAAAAAAAATATTAAAAAGACAAAAAATGTAAATTGTGGTAAAATCGCTGTAAAATCACAGTAAAAACGCAATACTTGCATTTTGGATGTGGGTCCATTGAAGTCTATTACATGCAAAATGCTGCATTGTTCAGGAAAAAATACCCCGACCCTTTTCAAAAATGCAGAGGCACAAAAATGCATGATGTGAACATGTTCCATGTTTTTACCCATGGTAAAAAAAAATCCATGAATTTCTGCAAAATGAATCAAAAAATGGATTTGTGTGAATCGAGCCTTAAACTTGGTGCAGGTCATTTTAAAAGGCCATAACCCCAGAAAAGTAGTGCTAATGCTTTATTGAATTCCTCTGTTTGTGTAATGAAACATTTTGCATTTCACTATAGTAAAGATATGAACAAAGATTTGATGAGGTTAGAGTTTTGGCAGTTTAGAATATGAAAAAAAAATACTTTCAGGGCTTTTAACTGAAAGAACGATCAATCTAAAAAGCATTAAAAAAATCAGCCTTTTACAAAGAAAACTTCTCCAGGCCCCTGTGTTCAGGGCTTTTAACTGAAAGAACGATCAATCTAAAAAGCATCAAAAAACATCAGCTTTTTACATAGAAAACTTCTACGGGCCCCTGTGTTTAATCCACCTAAAACCGAAAGTAATGAAATAGTCCACACTCTGTCCTCCGACCCCAGCTGAACACAGGGGCGACCAGGAGAATTGTTTTTTCTAAACAGCTGCACAGTGGGGGATTTGTTTATTGCTTCACAGTGTATGGGAGTCCCCACGTGCTCACCTCGCCCCCCAGGCTCCCAGCTGCAGAGGAACCACCTGCAGCCAGGACTTAGGTAGATAAAATTGCCCAGACCAGGCACTGGGGGGACTAACATTAATGGGCACTCATCAGGCTGCATTAATGGGCACTGGTGTGGCTACATTAATGGGCACTGATCAGACTGCGCTGATGGGCTCTGGTGGGGCTGCATTAATGGTCACTGATTAGGCTGCGCTGATGAGCACTGATCAGGTTGCACTGATGGGCACTGGTGTGGCTGCATTCATGGGCACTGGTGTGACAGCATTAATGGGCACTGGTGTAGCTACATTAATGGGCACTGATCAGGCTGCATTAATGGGCACTGGTGTGGCTGCACTGATGGGCACTGGTGTGGCTGCATTAATGAGCACTGGTGAGTCTGCATTAATGGGCACTGGTGTGGTTGCACTGATGGGCACTGACCAGGCTACATTAATATGCACTGGTGAGGCTCCATTAATGGGCACTGGTAAGGTTGCATTAATGGGCACTGGTGTGGCTGCATTATTGGGCACTGTTCAGGCTGCATTAATGGGCACTGGTGTGGTTGCATTAATGGGCACTGGTGTGGCTGCGCTGATGAGCACTGATCAAGCTACGCTGATGGGCACTGGTGTGGCTGCATTAATGTGTACTGATCATCCTTCATTAATGGGAACTTGTGTGGCTGCATTAATGGGAACTGATGTGGCTGCATTAATGGGCACTGGGTTGGCTGCATTAACGGGCACTGGGGTGGCTGTGCTGATGGGCACTTGTGAGGCTGCATTAATGGGCACTAGTGAGGCTGCATTAATGGGCACTGGTGAGGCTGCATTAACGGGCACTAGTGTGGCTGCGCTGATTGGCACTGATCAGGCTGCATTAATGGGCACTGGTGTGGCTATGGCCTGTCCTATGCCCAATAGTGGAATTTTTCTACTTTTGTTTTTTTTTTTTTGCGCAATTCCCTATAGTTTATATACTGTTTTTGTGCGTGTCTACAAAATTAAAAGTGGGCTGGTCTGGATGAAGTCCAGGGCCACATTTTTGTCCCAGTCCAACCCTAGTTACATGATACAAAGTCACAACTAAACACAGAATATCAGAGGATTTGCAGACAAGAGAGCAACATGGTACAGAGATATGATCTTTGCTGGGATTGATCATTTCATTCAGTTCTAGTTAAATGAAAGTTTAAACTCAGACACCACTTGATACACAGAGCAGTAAAGCCAAACCAGGAAGTAGCAGTGTGATCTTTCTGACAAGTACATGTAAGTATGGGACTAATTTACTATATCGCGAATACGCGATCGCGCAACGCCTTAAAATAACGCCCATTCAAGGCAATTAGCATATGAACTGATCGATAACGCGAACACAAAATCGCGTTGTTGCCGCAAATATGCCTTCTTAATCGGCATATGTGGGAATAGCTGATGTCAATTGGGCTTGAACCTGCAAAATCCATTGAAGGCTTGCATGAACATGATTTGCTTGAAAAAGGGTATGGGAACTACCGCAGCAAAAGGGAAACCATTGGCGAATATCAACACCGGTAGGATCCAAACCTGTAGCTGTAAGCTTTGAAGGTATCAGAAGGAACCACTACACTATCGACTTGAACACAACCAGTCATAGAAAATACATTTACCCATCTTGGATTCTGTTAATTCTCTACAAACTAACTGCCGGCAACGTTAACTAGTGTGCGATTATTCCAATTCCACACTATAATATTATTGAATATGTACATACCATTGCATAATTTCATAGTATGGAAGCAAGCAAACTGATGGGCATTGGCAAATATGCCCTCACATATTTTCAGAATATAATGCCAAGTACAATGCAAGGTGTAGTGATGACACCGGTAGGATCCGAACCTGTAGCTGTAAGCTTTGAAGATATTAGAAGGAACCACTACACTATGGAGTTGACCACAACCATCCATAGAAAATACATTTACTATTCTTGGATTCTGTTAATTCTCTACAAATTAACAGCCAGCATGTTAACTAGTGTGTGATTATTCCAATTCCACATCATAATACTATTGAATATCTACATACCATTGCATGCATTTAAAGAATTCATAGTATGGAAGCAATCAAACTGATGTGCATTGGCTAAATGGCGAATATGCGTTTGCATATTTTCAGCATCTAATGCTGAGTACAATGCAAGCTTTCAGAAGGTCATACCATCCATACCATTGAACTACTCTGTGAGTTAGATAGCCTTGTTTAAATGTATCATGTAGGCTTGCTGATACCATACAATCATTGACCAGCCAAACTTTGAACAGTCAGAATTGTTTGACATTCATGTCAGCTGGGATTATTACTGATCTGTGATTAGCTGAAGCTATTCACATGGTACAGGTTGTTGAGATAAGTCCAAGTACCATGTGATAGCTGGGGCTCAACCCCAGGTCACCAATCTAGGTAACCAAGCTGATATTAAAGTGTTGCCTCAGCCCCCCCACCACAGAAAATGTACAAGTCAGCAGCTACACATCCTGCAACTGCTGACTTTAATTTTAAGGACACTGTCCTGGAAGCTAGTGATGTTGGCACCCCAGCCCATTGGCTCTCAGGTGCAATCGCCTCCATTGCCGATTCCCTACTGCTCATGCACAAAGGGCACTGCGCTTTCTGAATGGCCTGGCAGCAGGGAAGGAGTGCAGTGAGGTCTGTCGGAAGTGGGGACAGGTAAATGTCCAAAACAGGTATCCACCCCCCCTAAAAAGGTGCCAAACGTGGCATCAGAAGGGGGGAACTGCAAAGTCGCCTGTCAAGTTGAACCCCGCAATTTCCAATGAGTAGGATTCATAGCTGTCTGACTTCAAGTGGTATCAACTTCAAACTAGTCCCTGAACTACTTTGGTCCGAGTTTGATATGACTTGCGGTCCCTAGACCTCAAGATTACACAGGCATTGATTCAAGTCACATCAAAGTTGCATGACTTTCAAGTCACACATGTGCGAATGGGGCCTAAGTCAAAGGTGTTATCCTGAAAGTAATGCAGTTTGCCCACGACATTGTCTCAACTTCAGGGAATGCCTGAGTAATATTGAGAGCTAGGAACCTCAAGTCACACCAAAGTAGTACTATTTTGAAGTTGGTGCCACTTGAAGTAGCACAGATATGAATAGTTTCAGGAAAAGTCAGACAAGTGTAAAAGGAGTGTATATAAGCAACTCTCTTTGATATATATATATATATATATATATATATATATATATAAAATATAAAAGCAGCTCTCTCATATATATATATATATATATATATACACACAAACACTCCTTACTAATTTATATCAGCAGAATACATGCAGGAAGTGTAATGTGCCTGTAACCAGGAAGTGATGTGTGCGCATGGGCATGAAGCAGGGCCGCCATCAGGGGGGTACAGGCAGTACTGTTGTAAGGGGCCCCAGTGTCTCAAGGGCCCTTACAACAAAGACTTTAGCAGTCTTTAACATTGGAGTCTATGGGAGGGGGACACTCGGTTTGGGGACAGCGTTCTCCCAAACCATAGCCAATAAAAATACCAAACTTTAGTCACATAGAGAGCGCCCCCTGGGCAAAAACTAGGCCAGGTTTGGGACCTCCGGCATCTATGGTTCAGTCGTACCAGGTCCTCAAAGTGACCAGTCATTGACCAGCAATTGTCAGGTGAACTTCGGACTTAACATTGGAGTCTATGGGGGGCACCCAGTTGGGGACACTGTTCTCCTGAACCATAGGCGATAAAAATACCAAACTTGGGTCACATGGAGAGGGCCCCATGGACCACAACTGGTCCAGGTTTGAGACCTCTAGCACCTATGGTTCGGCACAAGGTCTTATTGCAAGCATTGGGTGAGGCTGTGCTGCCTGTGCACTGTTTTTTTTTAACCCCTTCAAACCCACACTAGCATGCATTGCACACTTCACTTGAATGGGTCATGCTTGGCAGGCTACACCCGGTAAGTGTGACAGGGTGTATAATTCATACTGGGGCTGCGACATGTGTACGCCAGTGGGCGAATGTAGTGGAATGGCCCAGTGGGAAGGCCCTGGGGAATGTTGGTGGTCAGAAGGGGGGGGCAGGTTTAAAGCTGTTTAAGAGGCCCCAAAATTTCTGATGGCTGCCCTGGCAGGAAGTGAATGTGTGGTGATCCCACATGAACAAATAAATTAACCTCATCCCCCACAAAATATAGCTACCGCATTCCTCCCCCACACGGTGTAAGCACAAGTATATTTCCTACACTTACCCATCAAATGAGTAGCACCTCCTCTTTGCTGAAATGGAACCTTGCTATATTCACTTATATAGTGATCCTGACCAGCAAAGGCACTTCCGGGTAAACACAATGACATTCCTGGGTCATAGGACAAAGCCACATTTGCTTGCGAATATTTGATCGCAATCACAATTTTTTTCTAGTAATAGGCAGATGAATGCCAAAAACAAAGGCTCAGTTTGAGATGTACAACACTGCCTATTCACCAGCTAAATTCATTAGGAGTGCCGGTTCACACTTGTGCAATGCGGGAACCCTGCAAATCCACTGCAGGTTCCCGCATGGCACCTCACACTGCCATGTGTGACCTGCTGGGAGCGTCAATACATTGTTAATGACACCCTCATTTCAGCTCACATATCACAGTGCAAACTAACAGTTCGGACATTAATCAGATAGCATGGGTGTGAACACCCATGCAATCAAATTCTGGCGTGGACCGAAAAAATTAAAAAGGGGGTCCTGTGCGAGTTTGGTCCGAATGCAATGCAAATTCAGCCATACTATCTGTATGGCTGAAATCGCATTGCATGGACAGCACATGTGACTTGTACTGTGGTGTGAATCAGACGCAATCTTGCACAGTGCAGCATTGTGAACCGACACTTACCTGCAATTCTCCAGACCTGTTAAAAGAAAAGACTCCACTTAAACAACCTTTATCATTTACAGGTGTGCTGAAGAGATTAGGTTTTTACACCTTCTCATAATTTGTCATTAGCAAGACAGTTCACTTCTCCAAACCCAGCTCCTTACAAAACAAATTAAAAAAAAAAAAAAAGCTCAAGAATTTACATTTATTTGCGCAGCAGCAACACAATTAAGTACATTCATTTAGTGGCATTAGTATATTAGGTGGTACATTTAGACAAACATTTAGCAATTGGGATCTAATGGCCCTGCTCATAGGAGCTTACAATCTAAAATTTTTCCAAGCCTTATAGTGGACATAACTTTAATTTCACAGTGTATAGCAGGCTACATATTTCATAGTACAACTACTCTCAACAGACACCAACAAATGTTTAGCTGCAAGATTATACAAAATTACAAAAAAAACATTCATTCTTAAAAATGCTGAAAGATGCATTTCTGTGTACATGATTAACCACTTGACGATCAAGGGCGTGTATATATCAAGGGCTTTCAGTGGTGATATCTGAATCATTCAGATATCGTTTTTTTCAGCCGGCGATTCTGAAGAGGATAAAAGTGGTCTTAGCGGCGGATTCGCCGCAAGATCACTTTTATCAGCGTCGGGAGAGGTGCCCCCCCTCCCGCCGCTTTCTGGTCATCTCCGCCGCTTACCAGACCCGCCGGCAGCAGCAGAGATGATCCGATCTGTCCCCCTCAGTGTCCGTGAGCCTCCATAGTACGGCAGGGCGGAAATGACGTCAGAAGTGACGTCCACCCAACGGTCTTAAAGGGACCATTTATTTTTTTGTTCTGTCATTTTTTTCAAACTTTTTTTTTTTTTTTGCATTTCAGTGTAAATATGAGATCTGAGGACTTTTTGGCCCCAGATCTCATATTTAAGAGGACCTGTCATGCTTTTTTCTATTACAAGGAATGTTTACATTTCTTGTAATAGGAATAAAAGTGATAATTTTTTTTTTAAAGAACAGTGTAAAAATAAAAAGTAAAAAAATTTAAAGAGCCCCTTCCCCGCGAGCTCGCGTGCAGAAGCGAACGCATACGTAAGTCCCGCCCACATATGAAAACGGTGTTCAAGCCACACATGTTAGGTATCGCTGCGATCGTTAGAGCGAGCACAATAATTCTAGCACTAGACCTCCTCTGTAACGCAAAACTGCTAACCTGTAGAATTTTTTAAACGTTGCCAGTGGAGATTTTTAAGTTTGTTGCCATTCCGCGAGCGGACGCAATTTTGAAGCATGACATGTTGGGTATCATTTTACTCGGCGTAACATTATCTTTCACAATATGTTTAAATTTATTTTAAAAAAAGCATGCTTGGAAGACCGCTGCGCGAATACGGTGTGACATAAAATTTTGCAATGACTGCCATTTTATTCTCTAGGGTGTTAGAAAAAAAACAATATATAATGTTTGGGGTTCTAAGTAATTTTACAGCAAAAAACGTGTTTTTAACTCATAACCACCGAACCCAAAAAACAGGCTTGGTTGGTAAGTGGTTAAGCAATGAGATCAAAGAGTAGAAGGTCAGCAGATGCTCCCAAACCATGAATGCATGGTCAGACAGCAACAAAACACAACATTGACAGCAAAGCCACACTTTTGATGGACAAAATGCACAAGAATTTCAACTAACAGCCCAAGTGGGGCGTTTGTCATTATGCACAATATCAGCCCTACTCCCCAAAAACCACAACAAATAACAAGGCCTCTTGGCAAACCAACCCCTCTACTGCAGCCATTTATATAACACAAGTTGTATTGTTAGCATACTGACACGCCCAATGGAAGTACACTCCCACCAGTGTCATTCAATCTGTCTCTTCATGTCTGCCTAACTCTAGTGATTGCACCTGCTAAACAACACTTACAATTTGCAAATGTGTTAGCCCCAATGTGTAAACGCCTGCCTTTAAACACATGAACTTTGAGTGCGCATGTGTGGGGAATCGGAGATGGCTGCTTAAGCCTCGAGCTCCGCTCCGTTCCGGCCTTTTGGACCTCTGCCCAACAGATCCAGCACCCAGAGCTCTGCCCTGATACGCCCTGGGGGTAGACCCGGGAGGAGAGCCTCCATAGCAGCCTTTCGGCAGCTCCCGTTCGGCCAGCTCACGCACGCCGGGTCTCCCCCCTACTTGAGACCGCGGCTTGGGCCTAAGTGCCTTCGGTCAGACTCGGAGCGTCCGCATCTGCGTGAAAAAAGCTCCCACGAGTATAGGACTAATACAGGGAGTCTTTCGAGTTGGCCCTAGGAGAGGGTTCAGGGGAAGCACACTGGCAGTGCCCACTCTTTGGCCCCACACCCTCGGATTATTAGCTCCCGGCTCTCGCCGCACGTGAGACCGCGGCTTGGGCCCTAACACTGCAGCCTGGAGTGGGAACACATTCCCTGGCACATTTCAGGCCCTGGTCTGTGCCATATTGACTGTTTGTTATTTCTGGGCAGCTAAACGGCCAGGTGAGATCCTAACCCAGATTAACCCTGTTTCTCCTGGACTGATCTGAAACAGCAACCCCCCCCCCCAAAAAAAAAGGGAAAAGGGAAGAAGAGAGGAAAGGGAGGGAAAAGGAGAAAAAAAGGAAAAGAAAAAA
>BLSH010416536.1:611412-640546 GCA_018402905.1 Glandirana rugosa
CGGTGTCAAACGAGTGTCCCCATTTCTTTGTAGGGCACTTGTCCCACCCTTACCCCCATTTTCCTTCCTTTTGCAGACCTCTAGGACTTTCCTGGACTTTTTTACAGCAATTTTCAGAACTTTTGGTAAAATTACCAGAACCCCGGACCCGAACGTCCGGGTTCGGGTCAGGGTCCCGAACACCCCAAAGTTCGGTACGGACCCGAACTTTACAGTCCGGGTTCGCTTAACTCTAATCATCTATTGTAGGACCTGAGTCAAGCAACTGGATAGATTGAAGGGAGGCTACAGGAAGGATGGTCGACTCTCGGGAGAGCATGCCAGCCACCCCAGGGGGAGCAAACTGTGGCCAAGCAGCCCACCCAAGGTGACCCTCTCACCATTCCCCATCCCCTGGAGGGCTCTGAGTCCTGGCTAAAGGAGCTATGAGTCTTGCCCCCCCTGGGGTGCAGGGGCCAAAAAGTATAAGCCGAGTGAACATAGAGATCAAACAGTAGCTTGGTGCTAGGGTTATCATCCCCATCGTAATTGTCCTGTAGAGTAGAAAAAACTGGGAAGGGATCTCCCTAGAGACTAGTCAAAAATACATTGAGAACAGCATGCATGGAAGAATGGGAGAAGAATCGAGGGGAAGGTAAGAGAAAGAAAGTGAGGGACAAAAGGGGTAGGAATGAAGCGCATATGAGATGAAAGGAGGAGAGGAGTGTTCTTCGTGTCAGCTAGCGGTCTTTTGAGGGACCAAGGTAAGATAAAGACGGTCACTCTTGGGACTAGTAGGGAGCTATAGAGTGATTGCCAAGTATAGAGCCTAGGGACCCCAAACCCATTCAAACGTTGATTCTCTGGTTAGGATGATGTTAGCTATCTTTTCTGGAGCCATAATCCATGACACTTTGCGTTTTGCTAATAAATATGAGACTGTTCAGGATTTCCAAGCCCTGGTTATTGTCAGTTTGGCTGCTAAAAGCATGTAGCGGATCAGGGCTCTGACGTATTTGGGGGCCCTAGGCTCATACTGGTTAAGCAAGGCAGTCTGTGGGGTTCAGAGAAATGGAATGACCTGTTACTTTGCGAATCAGCTGAAATCAGCTGTTCCAGAAACTTCTGATTCTGGGACATTCCCATAACGTATGAAGGAGTGTGCCTGAATGTCTGCATTCTCTAAAGCAGAGGGGGGAGGTTGAAGGGAACATTTTTGCCAGGCGGGTGGGAACCAGGTACCACCTTGTTAAGGTTTTGATATTTGCCTCCATCAATGAAACATTGGTAAACCCTTTAAGGGACCTACTGTACACCATGTGCCAAGTGTCTATATCCAAATCAATCTCGAGGTCCTCCTCCCAGGCTCGCATATATAAGGTCTTCTCCCTGGCGTCCACCAATCCCGAATAAATGAGAGAAATGCCCCCCTTCACGTCCACAGTCTCAGCGCACCATTGCTCGAAGGGGGTGATTTGTAATGGGGCCATTTTGTCCTCCAATATAGAGTTTAGGAAATGTGATAATTGTGTAAAGCAGAATCTCTCTGTAGGGGGCATTTCCAGCTTGTACGATTCTGTAAAGGCCTTTGTTGAGCAACCACCTGAAGGCTCTGATGTCTTGTCCAGGGGGAAAAAGGGAGTTATTAAATATATTCGCAAGCAGGCACCACGTGGAGGTGATTTTATTGGATTTGTGGATTGCATCACACAGGAGGACTGAGTGTGAGAGAATTGGGGATAGGATGGGGGGGGGGCAGTTTCTCGAAGGGCTCCAGACCAGGTAGTCCAGGGTGAAGGAGGGGCCTTTGAAATAAATCATCGAGAATTGGGCCATTTGCGAGACCACATAGTAGCTATGTAGGTCCTGGAGGCCCAAACCTCCTTTTGACCTGGGAAGAGTGAGAATATGATGGGAAAAGCGGCACCCCCCCCCAGACAAATTTAGTGATAGTTGATTGGAGTTTTTGGAGATGGGATTTGTTGATTGGAATGTGGAGGGAATGGAAAAAATAGAGTATCCTGGGGAGAAGGGTCATTTTTATAGCATTGATCCTTCCCAAACCAGAATAGTCCCAGAGTTGACCATTTTGTGAGGATCGATTTCAGTTTTTTGAATAGCGCTGGGTAGTTGGAGTCATAAATTTGATTTAAGGAGGAGGGAAGGCTAACACCCAAATAGGGGATTGTGGCGGGGCTCCAAGGGAAGGTGAAGTGGTCTTTAAGTTTCTCGGCTGCCTGGGCAGGGACTGAGATGTTTAGGATCATAGATTTCATCCTGTTGACCTGCAACCCTGAAACCTGACTGAAAGATTGAAGCATCTGAGAAATGGCAGGTAGAGGTCAGGAGGGAGGTGACAAAAAGAAGGACATCGTCTGCGAAGAGGGCGTATTTGTGGACATGGGGACCACAATGAACCCCCCTGTATATCGGGTGGTCTCTGACCACTATGGCCAATTTCCATGGCCACAGCAAACAGTAATGGGGATAGGGAGCATCCCTGTCTAGTACCTCTCCTGATCTGAAAGGGAGAAGAAAGATATCTTTGGAAGCTCACTTGGGCTTTTGGGTGAGAGTATAGGGCGGAAATGACGTTTATAAATTTAGGGCCAAACCCCCAGGTGTCCAAGATTTTAAGGAGGCAGGGCCATGCAATGGAATCAAAGGCTTTATGGAGGTCCAGAGAGAGGAGGAGCCCCTCCTGGGCAGGGCCTCCATCCCAGTTTTATTGCAAAAGAGAGACCAGGTCCAGCGCTCTGCGAATCTGGTCTGCATGGGATGAACCCAACCTGGTCCCTATGCACGTATTGACTGATAAAGGAAGCCAGCCGGTTAGCCAGAATTGTTGACAACATTTTTAAGTTGTTATTGATTAACAAAATATCTCTGTAGTTACAGACTTCGCTGGGGTCTTTGCCCGGTTTAGGTATCATCATGATAAAGGCCAGGTTAGATGACGGGTCCAATAGATTGCCATCCCTAAGGGAGTTAAACATACGGGTTAAGTGTGGGGAGAGAGTTTGAGCGAATGTCTTGTAATATAAATTGAGGAAGCCGTCAGGTCCTGAAACTGATGACAATGTAAGGTCTTTGATGACCTGATTAACTTCGGGTTCCGTAATAGGGGAGTCTAACTTGGCTCTATGTTGGTCCTCTAGAGAAGGGAGAGAAATCCCCTTCATGAAGGAAACGGCCTCAGCGGAGTAGTCTGCGGGGTCTTTGGAGTACAGGGATGAATAGAAGCCATGAAATTTATCTGAAGCCATGAAATGATTTGAGTATACGCTCAGGATTTTGGGTGAGGGTGCCAGACAGGTATTTTATGTTGGGACAAGATAGAAGTTTATATTTAGGGGAGAGCTTAGAGGCCATGCATGGGCCTATTTTATTATTGGTCAGATAGAAACGCCCCGATGTCCATTGGAGGTGTCTATTGGACGTGTGGTTAAAGCTAATTTGAGGGCCAGTTTGGCTGCGTCAAGGGCAGCTAGGGATTGTTTTGAGGGATTCCATTCATGTGCCTTACTAGCTTGTTTAAAGGAAAGCTCCAAATTTATTAGGTCTGCTTGGCATTCTCGCTTGAGCTTTGCCCCTAATTGGATGAGTTTACCCCTGATCACAGCTTTATATCCCCCCCAGTGGGAGCCTGGTGAGACATCCGCCGTGTCATTGGTAAGAAAGTATTCCTGGATATCTTCTTCTATCATAGAGCAATGAGTTGCGTTGGAGAGGATTGATTTGTTTAGTCTCCAAAGGCGGGGACCCTTTGGAGGCAAGGAAGATTCAATCATAAGAGAAACTAGTGAGTGGTCTGACCAAGGGACGTCAAGAATTTTGACTCTAAGTATTCTATGCATGTCAGGTGTGGGAAGAAAGATGTGGTCTATTCTTGCAAATGTCTTATGGGGCGCAGAAAAATGGGTGACATCTTTGGAAGTGGGGTTAGCTTCCCTCCATGAGTCAATCAGTCCATAGGTGTGGAGCAGGTGAGCAAATTTTAAACCCTGTTTAGGGCGCTTCCTAGCCCGAGGGACGCCTGCGTGTGATTTGTCCATCATGTTATCAAGGGCTAAGTTGGAGTCACCTCCTAATATCAGGGTCCCCTCAAAATGGGGAGCTAAAGTTTTAAGCATGGAGGAGGAGAAGGCAACTTGTCCCTGATTGGGAGCGTAGTAAGAGACGAATGTGAAGATATTCCCATTTATGTCTCCTTTGACTAATATAAAGCCCACACCATTCCCACACCATCCTTGATAGTGTGGGAATGGGTGACAGGAATGTTCTTGGACACAAGAATAGCAACTCCCCTAGTTTTAGAGTCTGAGCTAGCTAGGAAGAAAGAAGGGGATTTTTGGTGGAGAAAGAGAGGGTTGTAATTATTGGGAAAATTAGTCTCCTGGAGTAAGATGACATCAAAGCCTCTAGAGTGATAATGCTGGAAGGCCATGCACCTCTTGGATGGAGAATTTAGGCCCTGAGTGTTATGGGAAGCTATTTTAAGACAATGTTTAAGAGATCGAGGGTGGGCCATGGACGTCAAGGGGGGGGGGGGGGTGGACTAGAGCAAACTTAGAACTTACCATAGTGGAAAAGGAGAGGACCTCGAGACTGAGAAGGCGGACTGAAGGACTGTTCCTCGATGATCGGGACTGTATGAGAACGCTTGCTGGATTCAGGGAATGGAACATTCCTCTAAAAGATGAAGTAGAAGGCATTAGAGTGAAGGAAGGTGAGGAAGATATAGAGGGAGAGAAGAGGGGTCTCTAAAGGAGGGTTGAAAAGAACAAGGAGTAAACACTAGAAACAAAACAACAACAAATTACAACAAGATGCAGAGCCTGGGGGTAAGCCCAGCTCAGTAGGGGTAGGTCAAGTAAAACCTGAGCCTACCCAGGCCCCCTGAGAGGGGGTCTATGGAGGTTGGCAACCTAGGACTAGGTTGCTATCCCAGTGGGGAGAGAGGCCTGAAACCTCAGGTCACCAGTGGGAGGAGGCACATGTGGTACCGCTCCAACCGGGGAGCCCCCTGGCAGAAGAAAATAACTCAAACCTGCTAAATATCTAGGATAACATAGAGGTCTAGTTAGGGAGAACATGATAATCTGGAAAACATTAAGTATAAAAGTATATAGAGCAGTCCGTTCAGCTACAACGAGGGTTCGTCCTCTGCACAGGAAAAGAAAAAACAGTAGATTGCTTGATCAGCTGTAGGGGACTTCTCCAGGGTGGGGGTACCCCACAATAGAAAAAAGGAGATGGGTCTAAGCCCCCTTCAGAAGAGTGTTAGATAAACCATCCAAAAGAAAAGTCCCAACTGGGGTAACTGGGGGAAAAAAGAGGACCACTCTTATGGAAGTTCAGGAGGTCATGGGCGACCTCAGACCTGGATCAGAGTCCAAAAAAACAAGACCAGGGAGGGAAGACCATTAAAGTCAGCAGTGAGGTTTACAGTGACTCTTGTTCTGTTGCTTGATCCACAATGGAATGAGGGGACTCCCTGGAGGTGGTCTCTTCAAGGAGCCGTGATGGGCTTCAGGAGAGGGGGGCGTGGGTTCCTGCGATATGAGGCCCAGCTGGAAAAGGATTCATTCACCCTCTTGAATTGTTGAGAATCCATGGGTCTTGTTGTGGTGAATAAATTGTAGCCGACCACCAATACTTAATGGATTTTTGGGTTAAAACTGTAAGAAGGGGTTTGAGAGAGCACCTTTTCTGGATTGTTGTGGGGGAAACATATGGAAAGACCTGTATGGGGTGGCCTTGGAGCGAGAGGCTGCCCTCCTCACGAGATTTTCTCATCACCCCCTCCTTTGTGGCAAAAAAATGCGGCTTGACTATGATGTCTCTGGGGAGACCGTCCTGTCGCAGGGGTTGTAGAACCCTATGGGCTCAGTCAAGTTCAAGATCATGGGCTGAGGTGTCTGGCAGTAAGTCTTTCATGAGGGTCCTGACAGCTCCTTGGATATCCTTGACTGATTCAGGTAGGCCTCTAATCCTAAAGTTATAGCGTTGACTCCCATTCTCTAGGTCGTCGATTTTGGACAAGGCAATGTCCAATTGGTCCTGAAGAGTCTGGATGCAATGGGTGTTTTGGTTGAAGCAATATTATCCACTGCTTGCTCTATGGCCTCAATTCGGTTGCCCAAATTGTGAATGTCTGCTTTAATTGTCTCTGTGATGTGTGCAGTGTTTTGAGCTAGGCCCGCTGCTAGCATCTCTGAGAAGCAATTCCAGAGCATTCCTATATCCTCACTTAGGACTTATCCTCACCATTCCTCACTTAGAATACTGTGTCCAGTTCTGGAGACCTCACTTACAAAAAGATATTGATAAAATAGAACGAGTTCAGAGACGGGTAACAAAATGGTGAAAGGTCTGGGGGATAAAACATATCAAGAGCGACTTCAGGAACTTAATATGTACAGTCTGGAGGAAAGAAGGGAGAGGGGAGACATGATTGAAACCTTTAAATACATCAAGGGGGTGAATAAGGTTCAGGAGGGCAGTCTTTTCAATATGAAACCAAAATCAAGAACACGGGGACATGACCTCAAACTAACTGGGGGGAAGTTCAAAACTAATCTTAGAAAGTATTATTTTACTGTGGTTGATGATTGGAATAAACTACCAACAGAGGTTGTGAGACAGTCAACAGTAAATGGCTTCAAACACGCTTGGGATAAACATAAATCCATAGTCAGACAACAAGGTTAATGTAAAAAAAAAATATATAAAAAAAATAAATAAATAAATAAATAAAAAGGGGCAGACTCGATGGACTACTCAGTCTTTTTCTGCCGTCACTTTTCTATGTTTCTAGGAGTGTAAACTTGAGGGCTTGGGGAGAGATGGTGTGAACCCATAGGGCTAAAGGCAATGTCACTTCTGGGAGTTAGTAAGGCCTCCGCCATTGATCTCCTTATCAGGGCCTCAGTGTATGCTGGAGAAGCCGGGGTGCCCTGGAGCGGGGTGTTAGGGGGTCACTCCTGGGGCACAGACCTGGAGTATCTCTGCCTGAGGGTCCACAATGGTGTCCGGTTCCTCCGTGCTGCCACCTGGTTGTATACCGGTTGCCATCTTGGAAGTGCCTGGGGCCTGCTGCTCGAATTGGAGCTGGCAGTGAACCTCTTTATGCGGGGGGTAGCCCAACATGCAGATCGGTGGGCTGGGGTCCCCCAAACTGGTTGTGGTGCATGGAGGCAGGTACACTGCTGTATAGGTGCCAGGAGGCTCCCGGATGGTCAGAATGGGACGGAGCTGCCGCTTAAAACATCCTCATTGCTTCCCCGCACATGTGCACTCCCGCAGCTGCTAATTTTTAATAGGACACTTACCCGTCCTGGAGTACAGCGATGTCGGCACCCACCATTGATCTTCGGATCGGGGGTCAGGTGCAGGTGTCCATTGCGGGTAAGGGAACCCAGACGTGTAGCATTACAGCTTCACGTCGGGTGTCCTACTGCGCATGCGCAAGGCTCCAGACTGCCAGTAGCAGAGCAAAGAGGGAGCCAGGCTGCTGACGTGAGCGGCTGCGGCCGCCGGCCCCAGCTCCAGGATGTGTGGAAAAGGACACCTGTCTAAAGACAGGTGTCCTCTTCCCCTTTTCCCCGAAAGGTGTCAAATGTGACACCTGAGGGGGGGGGGGATCCAATCAGCGGAAGTTCCACTTTTGGAACTCGCCTTTAAAGGCTTAAGCTTTTTCTGACATTTGTTGCTTACAAGTTAAAATCAGTATTTTTTGCTGGAAAAACCCCCAAACATTATATATATATTTTTAGCAGAGACCCTAGAAAATAAAATGGTGGTCCTTGCATTATTTTATGTCACACTGTATTTACGCAGCGGTCTTTCAAATACATTTTTTTGGGGAAAAATTACACTTAGATTAACCACTTCAGCCCCGGAAGGATTTCCTGCTTTAGGACCGGAGCCCTTTTTGCGATTCGGCACTGCGTCGCTTTAACTGACAATTGCGCTGTCGTGCGGCGTTGTACCCAAACAAAATTTGCGTCCTTTTTTTCCCACAAACAGAGCTTTCTTTTGGTGGTATTTGATCCCCTCTGCGTCATTTCTGATCGCCGCTATAAACAAAAGAAGAGCGACAATTTTGCAAAAAAACCCAAATTTCTTACTTTTTGCTAGAATACAAATCCAAAAAAAAAATATAAAAAAACAATTTTTTTCACAGTTTTTGGCCGATTTATATTCTTCCTCATATTTGCCATAAAAAAAACGCAATCGCCATTTATTGATTGGTTTGCGCAAAAGTGGTCGCGTTTACAGATGATGAGAATTCATTTTTGGGGTTTTTTTTTTTTTTTACTAGTAATGGCGGCGATCTGCGATTTTTTGCGGTACTGCGATATTGCGGCGGACATGTCGGACTATTTTGACACTTTTTTGGGACCATTGGCATTTATACAGCGATCAGTGCTATAAAAATGCACTGATTACTGTGTAAATGCCATTGGCAGTGAAGGGGTTAACCTGCAGGGGGCGTTCTAAGGGTTAAGTATGTTCCCTGGGCGTGTTCTAACTGTAGGGGAACTGCCCTAGCTGGGGAAGGGAAGTGGTCACAGCCTTCGTATACAGGAAGGCTGTGATCACAGCCCTTCCCCCTTCACACAGAGCGGAGGTCCGTGTTTACTTACACGGACCTCCGTTCCTCCGCTCGGGGGGGCCATCGTGGGTAGCCGGCGGCAATCGAAGCCGCCGCACCCGCTCCCTGGCCCTCCCCGAACACAGTGAGCGCGCGCACGCTCACTAGGCTCGTGAGCGCGGCCGCCGTCATATGACGGCGATTTGCGCTCACGCCTTGCCGCCGTCAATTGCCGATCGGCGGTCGGCAAGGGTTAAAAACAAAAAAACAAAACAGTAAAGTTAGCCAAATTTTGTTTGCATAATGTGAATGATGATGTTATGCCGAGAATCTTGAGAGAAATGTGATCTTTATTCTAAGCAAAAAAATTGTGATTCTCATTTTATCCAGAATCGTGTAGCTCTAACACCAAGCTACATAATGGAGTAACATCCTCACAGGATGTTTTCAGCTTACACGCAGACCTTAATGCACTGTTTAATTGGGAACTTATGTACCAAATGAGGTTTGATGTCTATAAATGTAAAGGTATGCATGCAGAAGCAAAAACATGCATGCATCATGCATTTTAGGAAGAGTACAACTGGGGGAGTCAATGGTAAAGCAGAATTTGAGTGTTCTGGTGGATCATAGACTTAATAGTAGCATGCAATGCCTAGCTGCAGTTTTTAACCACTTCAGCCCTGGAAGAATTTTCCCCTTGATGACCAGACACTTATTGCGATTCGGCATTGCATCACTTTAACTGACAATTGCGCGGTCGTGTGACGCTGTACACAAACAAAATTGACATATTTTTTTCCCCATAAATAGGGCTTTCTTTTGGTGGTATTTGATCACCTTTGCGGTTTTTATTTTTTGCGCTATAAAGAAAAAAAAGAACGTCAATTTTGAAAAGGAAAAATGTGTTTTTACTTTTTGCTATAATATATATCAAAGCAAAAATTATAAAACAACAAATGTATTTATCAGTTTAGGCCGATATATATTCTTCTACATATTTTTGGTAAAAAAAAAAAAAAAATCGCAATAGGCGTATATTGATTGGGTTGCACAAAAGTTATCACATCTACAAACTATGGGACTAGGTTTATGGCTTTTTTATTATTTTTAGTTATTTACTAGTAATGGCGGCAATCTGCGATTTTAATCGGGACTACGCGATTGCTGTGGACAGATCGGACAATTTTGACCCTTTTTTTGGGACCAATTACATTTATACAGCAATCAGAGCTTTAAATAGCCACTGATTGCGATGTAAATGTCACTGGCAGGGAAGTGGTTAAACTCTAGGGGGCGATCAAGGGGCTTACTGTGTTTCCTCACTGTGTTCTAACTGTGTGGGCTGGGCTGGCTGGGGACATGACAGATATAACTGTTTCCGATCACTGGGAACAGTAGATCTGCATCCTGTCTCCTGACAGAATGGAGATCCACCATGTTTACATTGGCAGATCCCTGTTCTGCCTCTGTAGTAGGTGATTGCGGACCCACGGGCAAGCAAATCGTGCATGCGTGGCCGGCGTACAATGACGGCAGTTTGCACAGCCGAACCAACCTGCCGCAGTACATCTGCGGCGGCTGGTCGGCAAGTAGTTAAAGTAGGTGCAAGTTAGAGTGTCCCAATTCAAATGGTTCTATAGCCAGAAATAGGGTGCGACTTATCATGTGACTTTGTTCTCTCAAATTGCATGACAAGCCACACACGTGTGCGAACAGGGGCTAACACCTAGCAGCTGATTGGTTACTATGCACAGCTGTGCCAGATTTTCTGTGCTCCAGTTTTAGCAAATCTTCCCCATGTATTGTAATTTCACTCTTTCCTTTTATTTTGTAAAGCACTGTGCAAACTGTTAGTGCTATATAACCCCTGAATAATAATAATGCAGTTTAAATTAACAAAATGGGGGGGGGGGGGCGTGGCGATCAGCAGAGAAGATGGACACTTAGCCCAGGAGCTCTGCTCAGCCACCCGGGAAAACATACTACAGCGGGTACCTCCGCAACAACAAACGGCCACATTTGGCTCAGTGATCCCCCCGGGAACAGGTGTGATGACCCGCAAGAAGAAAGAAAGCTTGCAGATTAAAAAACTTGCGAGCTTCTTCATACAGAGCAAAGGGAGACTCCACCAAAATGGCGCCAGATAGCAGCCGCAGCACACACGCGGAACGGGAGCAGGCAGCAGGAGGAAGAGCTGTGGACCACAACCTGCACAACGAGTGGGAAACCCAGATAGTGGGGACTCCTCGGGGCTGTCGTCACCCTCCACCCTGAGCCCTGCCAAATCCAAGCCCCGGAGAGACGTACAGGACGGCGACCCAGGCATGGAGGTAGGCCGCACACAGCACATGGCTAGCCCTGCACCAGAGGCCGCGCCAGACCCCATAGACGTATTCCCAGCCCTAGGCCAACCAATCTCTGATATAACCCTCAAGGGGATGCTAATATCATTACGATCATCCCTTCAGTCAGACATCAGAGAATGCTTGTACCAGTTCAAACAAGAACTACATGAATTAGGTGACAGAGTGGCACACACAGAGGAATCAATAGAGGAGATTACCTCCTCCTTTAACTCCATGGTAGATGCTCACAGCGACCAAGCAGAAGAGATTAAATGGCTGAAGGATAAGCTTTCAGACTTAGAGAACCGAACAAGAAGGAGCAACTTGAAAATAAGAGGCACACCAGAAAGTGTACCGCCAGACCAACTACTAAAATATGTAACAGAGCTATTCACCAAACTGGCCCCAGCCTTAACCACTGCAGAGTTGACAATTGACAGAATGCACAGACTTCCCAAGCCCTCATTCCTTGCTTCTGAGGTACCCAGAGACATTATAATGAAACTACACTACTATAGAACCAAGGAAGTGATCATATCAGCATTCAAAAAAACCCCCACACTACCAACAGAATACATGAACTTACAAATGCTCCCAGACCCATCCAGGCATACACTGCATAAAAGGAAAAATCTAGCCACAATTACAAAAGCATTACAGAACCATAATATCCCACATCGCTGGAAATATCCAGCGACCCTGTATGTAACACAGAACGGTAACACAGTCACATTGACATCTTTGGAGGAAGGAATCCAAGCTCTACCCAAGTGGGGTATTCTACCCCCTCCAACACACCTCACGCAACAAAATTCCAACATCCCACCACCAATGGAAGAAGAAGGGCAAGTAGTTTCACGCAAACGCCCTGCCAAGTCTAAGCCCACAAATGGAGGTACCTGATAATGACACTCAAACCAAAGCCAACATTAAGTCCCAGGCCAAAAGAGGATTACCAAATCCATATGGCCCTCACAGATAAAAAGACAGTTCTAGCTGTTTTAGGATCAACGTTTAGATCCCCTTTTTATCCTATCTTTTTGTTTCTTCAAGTTCCAGGTTATTATACCTGTAAACCAAGGCTTGCCAAATCCGTTAAGCTACCATCACCATTGCTCCAAATCAAGACAACCATTAAGCATCCTTTAACAACCTATCTAACGTTCTCCTAAATAACAACAATGACTATTACATGTTTTTCAATCAATGCTAACGGACTCAACCATCCAGCCAAAAGGTTCTCCCTATGGAAGGAAGCCACAACCCACAAGGCGGACATAGTATGTGTACAGGAAACACACTTCCAGCAACAGAACCATCCCAACTGTAAACATAAGGACTTTCCCCATACCTTTCTGGCGAACAGTCCACATAAAAACAAAGGGGTAATGATGGCATTCAAGCACACACTGGACTTTACCCTGAAAGAATCCAAATTGGACCCAGAAGGAAGGTTCATTATCATAACCTGCGACATCAACAACATCCTGCTGACTGTGGTAACAATGTACGCTCCTAACACGCACCAAATTAGGTTTCTTCGTAGACTTCTGAAGGTGGTATCTGCTTGTAAATATGGCCATGTACTAATATGTGGTGACTTTAACCCAGTTAGTGACCTGGCGATGGACTCCTCCTCCAAGGCAAGGGGGGGGGGCCCTGGCTAGGGCCACTGCTTCACAGGGAGAGGGTGTACGATGTCTGGAGGTGCCAGCATGCACTTGAAAGGGACTATACGTTCTTCTCCTCCAGGCACCGTCCATATTCCCGCATTGACATGATAATCATGGATATGTGGCTTTTACAAAGAGCATCTTCTTCTAGTATTTTAGATATCACATGGTCAGACCATGCGGCGACACTGGTATAAATAAAAGAACAAGGTAACGGGGGTAGAGCTCCAATATGGAGATGCAATGTTAAGACTTTGCAAACTCCAAGCTGCAACATCTCAACATCTCCGGGAGTATTTCCAAATGAATGACCCCTCAGTAGAAAATCCCTGGACCCTATGGAATGCCCTTAAGGCATTTATAAGGGGGATATGTATCCAACATAATTCTAAGGTAAACAAAGAATACAACAAAAAGCTAAACACTATACTTTCAGAAATCCACCTATTAGAATCCCAAAACAAACCCTCCCCCAATCCCCTAACTTCTGATAAACTTCTCAACCTGAGAACCTCACTACGTTCATTGCTCCTAGAGCAATCTGACCACCAGCTAAGGAAACTTAAACTCACTTATTACTCCCAAGCCAACAAAATGGGAAAATTCCTAACTAACATAATAAAAATCAAACAATCGAAAGCAAGAATACCATTCCTGTTCCACCCCCTCCATAAACACAAAATTAGCCACCCTCAGGACATAGCTAACGAGTTTGCAAAGTACTATGGTGATTTGTATAACGTTAGAGAGGATACAGACACCCCCCAACCTTCCATGGCACAGATACAAACATTCCTAGAGCAGATCTCACTACCTAGATTAACAAAGAGCAAATTCAAGACCTAAATGCACCTATCACCCCCCACAAAATCTCCAAGATTATTAAATCTCTCCCAAATGGAAAATCCCCAGGCCCTGATGGTATTCCCAGTGAATACTACAAACTACATCACAAAATTTTAGCATCTTACCTCTCCAGGGTTCTTGATATGGCAACTAATACATCCTCTCTCCCCCCCGGAGATGTTGTGAGCTTACGTGATAACACTTTCCAAACCAGGGAAAGAACCTATAACACTGTCCAATTTTCGACCAATCTTGTTACTAAACTGTGATGTGAAGATTTATGCTAAATTACTAGCTAAAAGAATAATGTTGGTGTTGTTGTCTCTAATCAAGAGAGACCAAACAGGGTTCGTAAGTGGGTGTCAGACATCAGACGCAACTAGAAGGGTAATTAATGTAATAAACCAGGCTGAACGAACATGAACGCCTTCTCTGCTTCTGGCTTTGGATGCAGAGAAGGCGTTCAATAGAGTGCATTGGGGTTACATGTCCCAGGTGTTGACTAAGTTTGTTTTTTCTGGAAATATCAAATCTGCACTCTCCTCTCTATACTCACACCCTTCAGCACAAGTATACATGTCAGGAGTATTATCAAATTCTTTCAGTATATCCAATGGCACAAGACAGGGCTGCCCCTTTCACCATCAATTTTCAATTTAGTTATAGAAGCTTTGGCAAAAACCATCCGGTCCCACCCACTAATAAAAGGTTTTAAAATTCAGAACCACCACCATAAGATAAATTTGTTTGCAGACGATATCATTTTAATGCTCACAGATCCCAAACAATCTCTACTCAATGCCCACCAAATTCTACAACAATTTAGTGAAATATCTTTTTACAAAGTAAATACCTCCAAATCCACAATACTAGACCTTGGAATTCACCCGAATACTAAACTAAACATCGAATCACTGCTTCCCTATCCCTGGAGCTCTGATGGGTTACAGTACTTAGGCATAACCCTAACCTCTAAAACATCCCAGTTAACTACTTCCAATCTACCCCCGCTAATATCAAAAGTAACAAATGAAATTGAAAGAATATCCAAAATAGAGCTCTCGTGGGGAGGTAGGATAGCTGCTTTCAAAATGAGCATTCTTCCCCAACTGCTATACATCTTTAGAAATCTACCCATCATGATCCCCAACAAATACTTTTTGAAGATCAACGCCATTGTCACAAAATTTATCTGGAAAGGAAAGAGGCCAAGATGTACGAAGCAAATTATATACCGTCATAAGTCTCTAGGAGGTGCAGGCATCCCAAACTACTACAAAGCAGCACAAATAGCTCCCTTAAAGGAATGGATGAACGCAGGTGAGCCCCTCCTGTGGAAAGAAATAGAGCAGGGGATATCTCCAACCAAAGATTTATACTGGTTTATCATCACAGACCACTGGGTACCTTGGGAGCTTAACTCCCTCCCAATCACATTACAATCTACACTCAAGACATGGAGATCTTTAGATCATAGAACAAACACATGCAATATCTCACATGGCCTTAAACTCCCCCTAAAAATTATAAGTGCCATAATCCTTATGCTCCCAACCGCCCACTTAGTTTCAAAAGGTATAACAACAATCCACCAGCTATACGACAACAACAAACTAAAAACAACAAACGCTATATTGGAAGAATTCAATCTCCCACTCACAGAAGCATTCACTATCTCCAGAATACTAACTTTTCTATCTAAACACCCCTGGAATAAGGTTCCTATAAACTCCAAAATTTGGTCCCATCTACAGCCCTCCAATAAAACAAACAAACACATCTCTACAATTTACAGGTATCTCCAAGGTAGTGATACTCTCCAAAAAACATCATCAATGTACAAATGGGAAAGGGATCTCAAACTGACCTTTACACCTGATAAATGGAAAAAGGCAATACAATCTATATGTCACTCCTCGCATTGTGAAGCCCATTGGGAATTATCCCTAAAACTATGGAATAGGTGGTACTACACCCCCTTTAGAATGGCCAAGTTCTACCCTAACCAGTCCCTGTTATGCTGGCAAATGTGTGGGCAAATAGGAAATCTCCTACATATGGTGTGGGAATGCCCAGCAATCACTCGTTTTTGGACTCAGACCTTTCAGCTCATGGCCAAATGCACAGGCATTCTAATCAAACCAAACCCAGAACTGGCCCTTCTGAATATGGGTATAGACATATATCCCAGAGAATATTGCCAAGTAGTAACACACACACATTAATAGCAGCAAGATCCTTGTTACTACAGAGATGGAAATCTCTACAAGTGCCTAACATCTCAGATGTTAAGAATACGGTAAATGCAAACATGATGCTTGAGAAAGCAATTGCAATCAACTCCCTAGCATTGGAAAAATTTCAAAATAACTGGAAAATCTGGTTATAAACAAGATTGAAACCACGCCATACAGGTCTTGGGGATGGTAGCTGAGGCATATCTACAACTCGGGTATGTTAATTTTGTTAATTTAGTTAATCTAGTTTATTGCAGACATATCAAGCAAAGAAGACGCACAAATTGATCTTATATCACCACCCCCTCATCGGCACAGCAGGATCCCAAGAAGGGGTGCCGGAGGGGGGAGGAAGCCGCGTAGGAGAGCAGCGAACTATGGGTTTTCTAGCACAATCTTAAAACTACTATTATACCTGAAGGTACTAAACATCCCCATTGAAGAAAAGGTGATAACCCTATGCATCTACTCATTGTAATATCTGATGTATTATTTCTGTAACCACAGTACTTCTTTGCAATGTGAATGTATTTGAAATTTAAATAAAAATTACTGTTTTTAAAAAAAAATAACAAAATAGGATTTAAAATTATGTGTACAGCTAGTAAATTAGTTAACTGGCTTTAACCTTTTCACATCACAATACATTCTTTTTGAAACCATTGTTAAAGTAAATGTAAATCCAATTGCAAAATTCTCAGAAAATGTTTAATGGGACTATCTGAAATTTTAAATCTGCAGTTTTTATTAAAATAATTATAAACCATAATATATTCATGTGCTTGCTAACTAAGTAAAAGATTATTATCTAAAATGTGGTAGGATTTCAAAACAATAATTAATCCCCTCATCCATGCATTAAATCTCACTAATGACTAAATGAGAAATAATGAAGAAACTTAAATAGAATAAGATTTAAATAAAGTAATGCCGCATCAAATCACCTATCCGGGTAGGATCTGTAGTCAACTAAATAAAAATTCCCAAGTGCATTGTCCCCAAACAATTAATACAATAATGATCAATTCATATTAAAACATATGATCGTCTAATATCATGAGAAAAATAATGTCAGCAAAATGTGCATTGCACAACATATAAAGTCCAAAAGTCCATATGTGCAAAAATTATGTGCAAAGAATATTATTAAAGTGCAAGCGATAGTGCTCAGTTCACAATCCTCTATAATCTTCTTTCTTAATGTGGATATTATTAGTGTACACCGGTGGTTCTCAACCCTGTCCTCAAGTACCCCCAACAGACCATGTTTGCAGGCTTTCCTTCATCTTGAACAGGTGTTTTAAATCAGAGTGAAAGGCTTGGTATTTTGGACAGCTATTTTATCTTATGCTGGCCATGCACAATACGAAAAATTGGCCGAAAATCGGTCATTTGGACAGTTCGTTGGTTTTTCGGACAGTTAATGGGTACAAATCGGTAATCGGTTGGGGCGTTTTTGAGCCAAAAAAACTAAGGACAAGTTTGGAAATTTTTGACCAAACGAACGATAAATCAAAAGGTTAACGTTTTTCCCGTCCAAACTGTTTGCACTATTTATATGCAAAAAAACAAACAAAAAATGGATTAATGTATGTCCATTGAACGATTTATCGGTTATTACATGATGGCACTATCATTTGCTCTCACAGCCGATTTGTCGTTTTTCGAAAATGTGTTCGGCTGATTTTTTTTGTTCCCAAATAGAGTTGAGCAAACCCGGACTGTAAAGTTTGGGTCTGTACCGGACTTTGGGGTGTCCGTGCCCCGAACCCGGACATTTGAAAAAAAGTCCGGGTTCGGCATTTGGGTATTTTTCACGCCTTTTCTATAGCTGCAAGGCCGCCAATCAACAAGCATTTTACTTGTTTGTGTTTAGAAGCCATCACAGCCATGCCTATTAATGGCATGGCTGTGATTGGCCAGTGCATCATGTGACACAGACTATTTTTGGCGCCTGTTGAATAGCTGCAGGGCAGCCAATCAACAAGCGTTTCACTTATTTGCCCTTAGAAGCCATCACAGCCATGCCTACTAATGGCATGGCTGTGATAGGCTAGATCATCGTGTGACCCAGCCTCTATATGAGCTGGAGTCACGTATGCCGCATGTCACATCGTCTCAGGCTAGTGTACGGAGACCATGCTGCCAGCACTGGGAGGGATAGATTACCGATCTAATATGATCTCATCCTGCATTACAGACAGTTTCCTGGCAGTGCTGTGAGGGGAAAGCTTAGCATTCTAAAACCATCTGATAATGGACTAGGTAGAGTTTACTAGTGCTGTGAGGGATAGATTACCGATCTAATATTATCTCATCCTGCATTACAGAAAGGTTCCTGGCGGTGCTGCGAGGGGAAAGCTTAGCTTTCTAAAACCATCTGATACTGGACTAGGTACAGTTTACTGGTGCTGTGAGGGACAGATTATTGTTCTAAAATCATCTCCTATTGCTATAGGGAGAGGTTCCTGCTGTTGCTGTGAGGGACAGATTATTGTTCTAAAATCACCTCCTAGTGCTATAGGGAGAGGTTCCTGCTGGTGCTGTGAGGGACAGATTATTGTTCTAAAATCATCTCCTAGTGCTATAGGGAGAGGTTCCTGCTGTCCTTGTGAGGGACAGATTATTGTTCTAAAATCATCAGCTACTGCTATAGGGAGAGGTTCCTGCTGGTGCTATGAGGGACAAAGTATTATTCTAAAATCATCACATATTGCTAGAGGGAGAGGTTCCTGCTGCTCCTGTGAGGGACAGATTGTTGTTATAAAATCATCTCCTTCTGCTATAGGGATATGTTCCTGCTGGTGCTGTGAGGGACAGATTATTGTTCTAAAATCATCTCCTACTGCTATAGGGAGAGGTACCTGATGGTGCTGTGAGGTACAGATTATTGTTCCAAAATCATCTCCTACTGCTATAGGGAGAGGTCCTGCTGCTCCTGGAAGGGACAGATTATTGTTCTAAAATCATCTCCTGCTGCTATAGGGAGAGGTTCCTGCTGCTGCTGTGAGGGACAGATTATTGTTCTAAAATCATCCCAAACTGCTAGAGGGAGAGGTTCCTGCTGGTGCTGTGAGGGACAGATTATTGTTCTAAAATAATTTCCTACTGCTATAGGGAGAGGTCCCTGCTGCTCCTGTGAGGGACAGATTATTGTTCTAAAATCATATCATACTGCTAGAGGGAGAGTTTCCTGCTACTCCCGTGAGGGACAGATTATTGTTCTGAAATCATCTCATCATAGTGCTACAGATATAGGTTCCTGCTGCTCCTGTGAGGGACAGATTATTGTTCTAAAATCATATCATACTGGTTTAGGGAGAGGTACCTGCTGCTTATGTGAGCAGTGCATTTCTTGCAAAAAAATAAAAAGTGCATCTACGTTGCTGTTTTCCAAAAAAAAAAGAAGAATTTATTATTCTTTTTTTTTTGTATTAATAAATAGTGCTACATAGTACATTTGCGGCCAGAATGAGGAGAGCGTCAAATAAGGGACGTGGTCGTGGTGCTGCTGGTGTTGGTGGTGTTGGTGACATTCCTGTTTTAAGGAGAGGACGTGGCCAGCTACACGCACAAGTGAAACACCTTCTTCAGGTGCGAGTAGTCGACAGAACCTTCAACGTTATATGGTAGGCCCGAATGCTGCTCAACGAATGGTGAGGCCAGAACAAGTACAGGCGATAGTAGGTTGGGTGGCTGATAGAGTTGAGCGGATACCTCGATGTTCGGGTTCGTCGCAGGCCAGCACCTCCGAGGCAGAAAGGGTAAGCTCAGGCCATGTGCCCAATTTGGAGACCCAGAAGTTGAATGCGGCAGACCCATCAGTCAGTACGTGTAGGCGTGTGCTCACATACTGTTCCACCATGTTGCTGAAATGCTGCCTCCTGCTAAGACATTGCCTATCAGCTGGTGGTGCTGTTTGTTGTGTCGTGCTGCTGACAAAGCTTTTCCACATTTCGGCCATGCTAACCCTGCCTTCTGAGGTGCTGGCGATGCCACAGCTGCGTTGGTGACCTCTTCCTCCTCCTCCGCCTTCGCCTTGTGCTTCCACTGAGCCCCCTGTGTCATTTGGGAATGCCCTCAGCAGCGCGTCTACTAGCGCGTGCTGGTAGTCGCGCATCTTCCGATCATGCTCCAGTGAGGGAATTAAGGACGGCACGTTGTCCTTGTAATGGGAATCCAGCAGGGTGGCCACCCAGTAATCAGCACAAGTTAAAATGTGGGCAACTCGGCTGTTGTTGAGCAGGCACTGCAGCATGTAGTCACTCATGTGTGCCAGGCTGCCCAGAGGCAAAGACAAGCTGTCCTCTGTGGGAGGTGTATCATCTGTGTCCTCCGTATCCCCCCAGCTACGCTCCAGTGCCCACAAGCTGTGTTGGGTGCACCCTGCTGTGAACATGGTTCCTCCTCCTCCTCATCATCATCTTCCTTATCCTCCTCATCCTCTAGATCTGTGCCCTGGCTTGAAAATTTTTTACCTGGCCTATGCTGGTGCAGGAACTCACCCTCCGAGCCACTTGTGAATGACTGGCCTGATAACCGTGGAAATGACTCCTCTTCCTCCTCCTGCTCTTGCTCCTGTGCCACACCATCTTCCATCATCCCCCGAAGTGTTTTTTCAAGGAGACATAGAAGTGGGATAGTGGGATAGATCGGCACTGGCCATGTTGGTGGAGTACTCGAAACACCGCAATATGGTACACAGGTCTCGCATGGAGGCCCACTCATTGGTGTTGAAGTGGTGCTGTTCCGCAGAGCGACTGACCCGTGCGTGCTTCAGCTAAAACTCCACTATTGCCTGCTGCTGCTCACACAGTCTATCCAGCATGTGCAAGGTGGAGTTCCACCTTGTGGGCACGTCGCATAGGAGGCGGTGAGCAGGAAGGCCGAAGTTCCGCCGCAGCGCAGACAGGCGAGCAGCAGCAGGGTGAGAACGCCAAAAGCGTGCACAGACGGCCCGCATTTTCTGCAGCAGCTCTGACATATTTGGGTAGTTTTTTAGAAATTTCTGCACCACCAAATTCAGCACATGCGCCAGGCAAGGGATGTGCGTCAAACCGGCTAGACCCAGAGCTGCTATGAGATTTCACCCATTATCGCACACCACCAGGCCGGGCTTGAGGCTTAGTGGCAACAACCACTCATCGGTCTGTTGTTCAATGCCCATCCACAGCTCCTGCGCAGTGTGGGGTTTATCCCCCCAACATATCAGTTTTAAAACAGCATGCTGTCGTTTCCCCCTGGCTGTGCTGAAGCTGGTGGTGAAGGTGTTATGCTGAGCGGATGAGGAGGTGGTAGAGCAGGAGGAGGAAGCACAGTAGGAGGAGGAGGCAACAGGAGGCAAAGAGAAATGTCCTGCAATCCTCGGTGGCAGAAGGACATGCGCCAAACGGCTAGCCGCCTCAGGCCCACCCACCATTACATTTGCCCAGTGTGCAGTTAGCGAGATATAGCGTCCCTGCCCGTGCTTACTGGCCCACGTATCAGTGGTTATGTGGAACTTGCCACAGATGGCATTGCGCAGTGCACACTTGATCTCGTCCCCGACTTGTTTGTGCAGGGAAGGGATGGCTCACCTGGAAAAGTAGTGGCAGCTGGGAACTGTGGGACAGACACCTCCATCAGGTTTTTAAAACTGTCCTCGTCCACCAGACGGAATGACAGCATTTCAAAGGCCAAGAATTTTGAAATGCTGGCATTCAGGGCCAGGGAACGCGGGTTGGTGGGGGGTACTTCCCCTTTCTCTCCAGTGTTTGGGAGATGGAGAGCTGTAAGCTTCCATGGGACCGTGTGGAAATGCTTGGGGACAGTGGCGTTGCTGTCACATCATCTGTTTGCTGGGTGGCAGATGACACTGGCACTGTAGAGGTGGAGGAAGTGGCCGAGGCAGCAGCAGAAGAGGAAGCAGGAGGAGGCCGAGACCTTTCTTGGATGCCTAGTCATGCAGGTTGTGCTCAGGTTTAGAACATTTATGCCTCGCTTCAGGCTCTCATTGCACAGCGTGCAAACCACTCGTGTCTTTTCGTCAGCACATTGTCTGAAGGACGGCCACGCCGGGGAACGCCTTTGAGCTTCCTTTGGTGAGCTAGGTCCCTGGATGCAGTGGGTAGTAGCAGGCCTACTGTCTAGGGGACGCTCGCTCCGCTTTTGCAACCTGCTTCCTCTTTTGCTGTGCTGGTGCCTCTGTGCAACCACCACCTCTTCCTCCAAACTGCACACGTCACTCGCATGACCTTCATTCCATGTGGGGTCTAGGACCTCATCATCCTCCTCCACATCATCTTTCACCCACCCTTCACCACTGCCCTTCTTGTCAGTCTGCACAGTGTGTAAAGCAGTTGGCACCTGTGTTTCGTCATCATCAGAGACGTGCCGCACTGGTGTTTCCATGTCCTCATCCTGAAACAGAAGTGGTTGGGCATCGGTGCACTCAATGTCTTCCACTTCTGGGGCAGGGCTATGTGGATGGCTGACGGAAAAGACACCAGGAGAGTCATCAAAAAGCATAAGAGACTGTTGCATGACTCAGACTGCTTGGCTGATTTACAAGGGGCTGAGGTGAAAGACAGATGGCCATGGGGTTCAGGTGCCAACTCTGAGCTTTCATCAAGGGACCGGGTGGGAGACAATGTGAAGGAACTGGAGGCATTGTCAGCCACCCAATCTACTAGCGCCTGTACTTGTTCTGGCCTCACCATTCGTTAAGCGGCATTCAAGCCTACCATATAACGTTGAAGGTTCTGTCGGCTACTAGCACCTGAAGAAGGTGTTTCACTTGTGCGTGTAGCTGGCACAAATCGACCACGTCCTCTCCTTGCAACATGAACTTCGCCAACACCACCAACACCAGCAGCACCACGACCACGTCCCTTATTTGACACTCTCCTCATTTTGGCCACAAATGTACTATGTAGCACTATTTATTAATACAAAAAAAAGAATACATTCTTCTTTTTTTTTTGGAGATGCACTATTTATTTTTGTGCAAGAAATGCACTGCTCACACCAGCAGCAGGAGCCTATCCCTACACCAGTATGATATGATTTTAGAACAATAATCTGTCCTTCACAGGAGCAGTAGGAACCTCTCCCTGTAGCACTATAATGAGATGATTTTAGAACAATAATCTGTCCCTCACAGGAGCAGCAGGAACCTCTCCTTCTAGCAATATGTGATGATTTTAGAACAATAATATGCCCCTCACAGAACCAGCAAGAACCTCTCCCTCTAGCAGTATGTGATGATTTTAGAACAATAATCTGCCCCTCACAGGAGCAGAAGGAACCTCTCCCTGTAGCATTATGATGAGATGATTTTAGAACAATAATCTGTCCCTCACAGGAGCAGCAGGAACCTCTCCCTCTAGCAGTAGGAGATGATTTTAGAACAATAATCTGTCCCTCACAGCACCAGCAGGAACCTCTCACTCCAGCAGTATGTGATGATTATAGAACAATAATCTGTCCCTTACAGCACCAGCAGGAACTTCTCCCTATAGAAATAGGAGATGATTTTAGAACAATAATCTGTCCCTCACAGCACCAGCAGGAATCTCTCCCTATAGCAGTAGGAGATGATTTTAGAACAATAATCTGTCCCTCACAGGAGCACAGGAACCTCTCCCTCTAGCAGTATGTGATGATTTTAGAACAATAATCTGCCCCTCACAGGAGCAGAAGGAATCTCTCCCTGTAGCATTATGATGAGATGATTTTAGAACAATAATCTGTCCCTCACAGGAGCAGCAGGAACCTCTCCCTCTAGCAGTAGGAGATGATTTTAGAACAATAATCTGTCCCACACAGCACCAGCAGGAACCTCTCCCTATAGCAGTAGGAGATGATTTTAGAACAATAATCTGTCCCTCACACCAGGAGCAGCAGGAACCTCTCCCTCTAGCAGTAGGAGATGATTTTAGAACAATAATATGTCCCTCACAGAACCAGCAGGAACCTCTCCCTATAGCAGTAGGAGATGATTTTTGAACAATAATCTGTCCCTCACATCACCAGCAGGAACCTCTCCCTATAGCACTAGGAGATGATTTTAGATCAATAATCTGTCCCTCACAGCACCAGCAGGAACCTCTCCCTATAGCAGTAGCCGATGAATTTAGAACAATAATCTGTCCCTCATAGCACCAACAGGAACCTCTCCCTATAGCAGTAGGAGATGATTTTAGAACAACAATCTGTCCCTCACAGCACCAGCAGGAACCTCTCCCTATAGCAGTAAAAGATAATTTTAGAACAATAATCTGTCCCTCACAGCACCAGCAGGAACCTCTCCCTATAGAAGTAGGAGATGATTTTAGAACAATAATTTGTCCCTCACAGCACCAGTAAACTGTACCTAGTCCAGTATCAGATGGTTTTAGAACGCTAAGCTTTCCCCTCACAGCACCACCAGGAACCTGTCCGTAATGGAAGATGAGGTGATATTAGATCGGTAATCTATCCCTCAACAGCACCAGTAAACTGTACCTAGTCCAGTATCAGATGGTTTTAGAATGCTAAGCTTTCCCCTCACAGCACCGCCAGGAACCTGTCTGTAATGCAGGATGAGATGATATTAGATCGGTAATCTATCCCTCACAGCACCAGTAAACTGTACGTAGTCCAGTATCAGATGGTTTTAGAAAGCTAAGCTTTCCCCTCACAGCACCGCCAGGAATCTGTCTGTAATGCAGGATGAGATCATATTAGATCGGTAATCTGTCCCTCACAACGCCAGCAGCATGCTCTCCCTACACTAGCCTGAGACGATGTGACACGCGGCATACGTGACTCCAGCTCATATAGAGGCTGGGTCACATGATGCACTAGCCTATCACAGCCATGCCATTAGTAGGCATGGCTGTGATGGCTTCTAAAAGCAAACTAATGAAACGCTTGTTGATTGGCTGCCCTGTAGCTATTCAACAGGTGCCAAAAATAGTCTGGGTCACATGATGCACTGGCCAATCACAGCCATGTCATTAGTAGGCATGGCTATGATGGCTTCTATGGGCAAATGAGTAAAATGCTTGTTGATTGGCGGCCCTGCAGCTATAGGAAAGGCGCGCAAAATACCGGAATACCAAACCCAGACTTTTTTTCAAATGTCCAGGTTCGGATTCGGGGCATGGACACCTGAAAGTCCGGTACGGACCCGAACTTTACAGTCCAGGTTCGCTCAACTCTAGCAGCTGACAATGCCTCCAGTTCCTTCACATTGTCTCCCACCCGTTCCCTTGATGAAAGCTCAGAGTTGGCACCTGAACCCCATGGCCATCTGTCTTTCACCTCAGCCCTTTGTAAATCAGCCAAGCAGTCTGAGCCCCAAGTCATGCAACAGTCTCTTATGCTTTTTGATGACTCTCCTGGTGTCCTTTCCTTGGGCCATCCACACAGCCCTGCCCCAGAAGTGGAAGACATTGAGTGCACCGATGCTCAACCACTTCTGTTGCAGGATGAGGACACGGAAACACCAGCGCGGCACCTCTCTGATGATGATGAAACACAGGTGCCAACTGCTGTGGCTTTCCACAGTGTGCAGACTGACAAGAAGGGCAGTGGTGAAGGGTGGGTGGAAGATGATGTGGAGGAGGATGATGAGGTCCTAGACCCCACATGGAATGAAGGTCATGCTTGTGACGTGTGCAGTTTGGAGGAAGAGGTGGTGATTGCATAGAGGCACCAGCACAGCAAAAGAGGAAGCAGGTTGCAAAAGCGGAGAGAGCGTTCCCTAGACAGTAGGCCTGCTACTACCCACTGCACCCAGGGACCTAGCACACCAAAGGAAGCTCAAACGCGTTCCCCGGTGTGGCAGTTCTTCAGACAATGTGCTGACGACAAGACACGAGTGGTTTGCACGCTGTGCAATGAGAGCTTGAAGGGAGGCATAACTGTTCTACACCTGAACACAACCTGCATGACCAGGCATCTAAATTCAAAGCACAAGCTGCAGTGGAATAAGTACCTCAAAATCCAAGAAAGGTCTCGGCCTCCTCCTGCTTCCTCTTCTGCTGCTGCCTCGGCCTCTTCCTCCACCTCTAGTGCCAGTTTCACCTGCCTCCCAGCAAACAGAGCATGTGACAGCAACGCCACCATGTCTGCCACCGTCCCCAAGCATTTTCACACGGTCCCATGGAAGCTTACAGCTCTCCAGCTCCCAAACACTGGAGAGAAAGAGGAAGTACCCCCCTACCCACCTGCGATCCCTGGCCCTGAATGGCAGCATTTCAAAATTCCTGGCCTTTGAAATGCTGTCATTCCGTCTGGTGGACACGGACAGTATAAAAAACCTGATGGAGGTGTCTGTCCCACAGTTCCCAGCTGCCACTACTTTTCCAGGTGAGCCATCCCTTCCCTGCACAAATAAATCGGGGACGAGATCAAGTGTGCACTGCGCAATGCCATCTGTGGCAAGGTCCACATAACCACTGATACGTGGACCAGAAAGCATGGGCAGGGATGCTATATCTCGCTAACTGCACAGTGGGCAAATGTAGTGGCGGGTGGGCCTGAGGCGGCTAGCAGTTTGACGCATGTCCTTCTGCCACCTAGGATTGCAGGGCATGTCTCTTTGCCTCCTGTTGCCTCCTCCTCCTACTGTGCTTCCTCCTCCTCCTCTACCACCTCCTCATTTGCTCAGTGTAACACCTTCACCACCAGCTTCAGCACATCCATGGGGAAACGACAGAAAGCTGTTTTAAAACTGATATGTTTGGAGGATAAACCCCACACTGAGCAGCAGCTGTGGACGGGCAATGAACGACAGACCGATGAGTGGTTGTTGCCACTGAACCTTAAGCCCGGCCTGGTGGTGTGCGACAATGGGCGAAATCTCGTGGCAGCTCTGGGCCTAGCCGGTTTGACACACATCCCTTGCCCGGCGCGTGTGCTGAATTTGGTGGTGCAGAAATTTCTAAAAGAACTACCGGATATGTCAGAGCTGCTGCACAAAGTGGGGGCTGTCTGTGTGCGCTTTCGGCGTTCTCACCCTGCTGCTGCTCGCCTGTCTTCGCTGCAGCGGAACTTCGGCCTTCCCGCTCACCGCCTCCTATGCGACGTGCCCACAAGGTGGAACTCCACCTTGCACATGCTGGAGAGACTGTGTGAGCAGCAGCAGGCAATAGTGGAGTTTCAGCTGCAGCACGCGCGGGTCAGTCACTCTGCGGAACACCACCACTTCACCGCCAACGAGTGGGCCTCCATGCGAGACCTGTGTACCATATTGCAGTGTTTTGAGTACTCCACCAACATGGCCAGTGCCTATGATGCTGTTCTCAGGGTTACTATCCCACTTCTATGTCTCCTTGAAAAAACACCTCGGGCGATGATGGAAGAGGATGTGGCACAGGAGGAGGAAGAGGGGTCATTTCCACGGTTATCAGGCCAGTCATTCACAAGTGGCTCAGAGGGTGGGTTCCTGCACCAGCATAGTCCAGGTAAAAAATGTTCAAGCCAGGGCACAGTTCTGGAGGATGAGGAGGACAAGGAAGATGATGATGAGGAGGAGGAGGAGGAACTGTGTTCACAGCAGGGTGGCACCCAACGCAGCTCGTGGGCATCACTGGAGCATGGCTGGAGCGTGGCTGGGGGGATACGGAGGACATAGATGATACACCTCCCACAGAGGACAGCTTGTCTTTGCCTCTGGGCAGCCTGGCACACATGAGCGACTACATGCTGCAGTGCCTGCTCAACGACAGCCGAGTTGCCCAAATTTTAACTTGTGCTGATTACTGGGTGGCCACCCTGCTGAATCCCCATTACAAGGACAACATGCCGTCTTTAATTCCCTCACTGGAGCGTGATCGGAAGATGCGTGACTACTAGCGCACGCTGGTAGACGCGCTGCTGAGGGCATTCCCAAATGACACAGGGGGCTCAGTGGAAGCACAAGGCGAAGGCAGAGGAGGAGAAAGAGGTCACCAATGCAGCTGTGGCACCGCCAGCACCTCTGAAGGCAGGGTTAGCATGGCCGAAATGTGGAAAAGCTTTGTCAGCAGCACGCCACAACAAACAGCACCACCAGCTGATAGGCAACCTCTTAGCATGAGGCAGCATTTCAGCAACATGGTGGAACAGTATGTGTGCACACGCCTACACGTACTGACTGATGGGTCTGCCCCATTCAACTTCTGGGTCTCCAAATTGGGCACATGACCTGAGCTTGCCCTTTATGCCTTGGAGGTGCTGGCCTGCCCTGCAGTTAGTGTATTGTCTGAATGTGTGTTTAGCACGGCAGGGGGCGTTATCACAGACAAGCGCAGCCGCCTGTCCACAGCCAACGTTGACAAGCTAACGTTTATTAAAATGAACCAGGCATGGATCCCACAAGACTTGTCTGTACCTTGTGCAGAATAGACATTTAGACCGGCCTCACACAGCCATTGGTATACTTGTTTTTTTTTAAATATGTCTCAATATTTTGGGGGCTACTCCAATTAGAATAAACCAAACAAACAAAAAACAGTGTTGGCTACCTCCTCCTCCTCCTCCACCGCCACTTCCACCTACATTGCCACGGTCACGGCCTAGTAAACCTCTAGGCTCCCACTCCACATCTACCTCCTCCTCCCATTTTTATTTCTTATGTGATTTTAAGTTATTTCCCTATCCACATTTGTTTGCAGGGCACTTGTCCTACTCTTACCCCCATTTTGCTTCCTTTTGCAGCCCTCTAGCCCTTTCCAGGACTTTTTTACAGCCATTTTTGTGCCCGAAAGTTTGGGTCACCATTGACTTCAATGGGGTTCATGGTCTGGGGTCAAGTTCGGGTCAAGTTCGGTACCGAACCCGAACTTTTCTGCGAGTTTCGGCCAAACCCGATGAACCCGAACATCCAGGTGTCTGCTCAACTCTATTCCTGAAGCCTCTTCATCACATATAGTTAATAGAGCTCCTTACTGGAGTTGATCGAACCTCTGGAAGTTCGGGTTCTGCAGGTTCGGCTGAACTTTGTCCCGGACCCCGAACCCCATTGAAATAAATGGGGACCCGAACTTTTAGGCACAAAAATGGCTGCAACAAAGTCCTGGCAGGTCCTAGAGGTCTGCAAAAGGAAGGTAAATGGGGGGTAAGAGTGCCCTACAAAGAAATGGGGATAGGGAAATAACTTAAAATAATTTTTAAGCTAAAATCACATAAAAAAATCAAAAATGGAGGTGGATGTGGAGTTGGAGGTTGAGGAGGCGGTGAAAGTGGCGGTGGTGGAGGAGGTAGCCAACACTGATTTTTTTATTTTTGTGCAAGAAATGATGATTTAAAATCATCTTCAAGTTCTATAGGGAAAGTTTCTTCCAGCCGCATAGAGAGCCATATTATTGTTTTAAAATCATCTCCAAGTTGATTCCAAGTATATCATTGATTGTAGAACAATAATATGGCTCTCTATGCGACTGGAAGAAACTTTCCCTCACTAAAATCGAATTTTTAATAAAATTCAATAAAGGGATAGGGGTA
>BLSH010416536.1:663723-677483 GCA_018402905.1 Glandirana rugosa
TGATGATGGCTGGGTGGGTGGCTGATGATGGCTGGGTGGGTGGTGGATGGCTGGTAAATAGATGGTGGGGGGTGTATTTTGTCACCTAGCAGCGCTGTGGGCATTACACATAGCCCACAGCGCTGCAGCACGTCCTCTCTCCCCCTCTCTCCTCTCACACTGCACCGATCGGTGCGGAGAGGAGAGAAAAGCCGGCGCTTCCGCCGGCTTGTTTACATGTGATCACGCCGTCATTTGACGGCGCGATCACGTGGTGAAAGGCCGCTCACAGCGGCCATTCCCCACGATCCGTGATCAGTCGGGTCACGGTCGGGATGTTCCCGTGTGCGCGCCCCAGGGGGCGCGCGGGAAGCGCGATTCTGGGAGGACGTCAATAGACGTCCTCCCAGAATTAAGCAACCGCTCTGTAGACGTCATTTGTCTATAGGGCGGTTGTTAAGTGGTTAAAGCAACGCTGATAGCTTGGAAACATATACTATCAAAATCAAAAATGCTCAACAATTTACTCAAATACCCACACCAACAAGATTTATAGACTATTTCAGAATTAGGCTATCTAATACAAAATGGACTATGCAAGGCCACCAAATGTATGACAGTCTCCCTAGTAACGTGAAGAACCAAGTGGAGAATAAAATACACACCAACAACCAACTAAGAGATATTAACTGGAAGACTATCAAAATTCCCACAGAAATATGGAAGTTCCTAATAGACCAACAACCCAAAAACAAAAGAGGAATATCTTTATTCTACAACTTTCTTTCCTCCATAACATCAAATAACAAAAAACACAAAATGTTCAAATGGAAAAAGGACCTTTCTCAAGCATTCTCCTGGGAACAATGGAAAAAAGCAACAGCATTCACAAATATAGCATCATCATGCATTGATCACTGGGATAATGTGAATAAAATCTTAAATAGATGGTACCTGACTCCCTACAGCAGTGGTTCTCAACTCCGATCCTCGGGACCCCCAACAGGCCAGGTTTGCAGGATAACTGAAATACATCACAGTGATATCATTTGCTGCTCAGTGATTGCAGTGTTTTAGTCTGCATCTCCCCAAGGTAATACTTAAAATCTGGCCTGTTGGTGGGTCCTGAGGACCGGAGTTGAGAACCACTGCCCTACAGAATAGCTAAGACGTTCCCATCCTCACCTTCCCTTTGTTGGAGGTGTAATGAAACAACTGGAAACCTTAAACATACGCTATGGGATTGTAAAAATGTAACAAGCTTCTGGCGCACTATATCCTCCTTCCTAGCAGAAATCACCGGCATCTTAAGGGAATTAACACCAGCTATGGCGCTACTTGGAATAAACATTGAGTCCTACCCAATAAACCACAGTACTATAGTGACCCATACCTTAATTGCAGCACGAATGACCATCACTAGCATGTAGAAATCCACAGATGCACCTAACTTGTCAACAGTTATCAATAGACTAAACTCACAAGCTCAACACAAATTACTGCTTGCACGCAAACATCAATCTATTGAAAAATATAAAAGAAAATGGAAAGACTGGATCAACCACACAAGAGCCTCTGCATACCTTAAAAACTGTGATATTTGAAAATAAGTGTTGTACCTGCCCTTAAAAATACTCGAAGGAGCATACCTCGCCTACAGTTAGTTCCCATATGGGGTAGGCGGAGTATGACCTTCATACATAAGTTCTCTATTTGCCGATCAATTTGTAATAATCCTTCTCAATTTATTGACCAATGCAGTAGTGTAACCCTTGATTGTTTAATGTAGGAATATATGTTAAACATGGAATGTTATTTGAATAATATCCTATTTGTTAATGCTTTACTATTATAACTAATAAAAATTTAAAGTTTAATAAAAAAAAAAAAAGAGAACTGATAAATAAAGAAATATTGAGACCTTATCTGAGAATAATGAATTATAAATATTGTGGAAACTGTATTTAAAGATATAAATGTGACTTCCCATTTATGGTAATTTTATAATTGACCCCGTGTTTGTATGTTGTAAAATATTGGAAAAAATAAATAAACAAATATTATATAAAGAGATAATAGCAACAAATATTCTTATTTGGTGGAGAACTAGGAAAGACTGAGATAGAGAAGATAATTTCAACTGCAACAAATACCATTATGGGACCAATTTATAAGAAAATTTGCTTTGTGAATGTTTCAGTATTCGTGCAAGCATAACTAATAATTCTTTTTAATGTACATAATGAGTATAGTCTGTGATGAAGCTTGTATGAAAGACCGAACAAATGGGTGTTTGCAGAGGCATAGCTTGAAGCTTGTGGGCCCCAATGCAAAATGTTGATCTTGATCTTGGGCCCCCCATTACCACCCGCTGCTTCCATGATGCGACAAGAAACTCCAAGCGGCAGATCTTTAGATCTTTGAGAGAGGTTTGCTACTAAACAAGGATGCTCTGTGACCATATGGCGGGTGTCTCGTTGTCTCTCTTCTCTCTCTCCTGCTGCATGAACACAAGGTGGGGCAGGCAGACCACACTCTGGGCTGCCGAATGAGAGCAGTGGACTTTTATGTAAAAGAGGAAACCCAGAGGGGGGTGGGTGGGACCTCTGACTTCTAGATTCACATACAATCCCACTGCTTCCACCCAGCAGCTCAGATTGTGGCTCCCACCTTGTGTGCATGCGCATAGTTGAGCAGGGTTGAACAGGGTAGGGAGGGAGGGACTGTACTGGACAGGGTGGGGTGGGAGCTTAATAGAGAGTGTGCCACTGGGGGAAAGGGCTTGCCCCATCACCCTGTGTAGGTGAAACTGGAAACTCAGAGGGCCCAGGACAGGCCTGGGCACACCACTGCCTGGCAGGCCTGGGCCCTCTGAGTTTACTTAATTACCTACACAGAGTGACGTGTGCCACCTGAATTCTCTGACACTGAGAGACAAATTCAATGGGTATTTACATTAAATGTTTCATTTGCAATCATTATTACAAGAGAAGGCAACATGTGAGGTTAAAGATGACCGCTCCAAGGGTTATGAGACTAGGTAAATACAGCATAATTCTAAGACAAAGGACACAGGACAATGTCAGAAGACTATTCAGGTGGAGCCGTTGATGTGCCTTCCCCACCTTAACACCAGTATCTGCTGGTCAAGATCCCATGACCAATGCCTCAGTGCTGATCACATAGCCAATGTCCGAGCATCTTGTAAAGCAGGTTCTATACTGCTGTTCTTATAAATCCGGGGGCGTGGCTTGGACTCCGGAGAAGATGGCCGCTTAGAACTCATGCTCCGCCACCTCACAGCCATCCTAGGAGCCTCACGAGACTGCAGACGCCATCCTCCGCACCAAAGGAATGGGGAAGTCGGACACTGCCCGCTCAAGATCGCCCAGGGCTCCGGGCACACAGCTGAGCGCGAACATCCCAGAGATGTTCCGCTCCCACTCCCGCTCAAGGGAGCCGGCGCCATCACAGGCCTCAAGCCAGGGAGTGGAGGTGAGTCACAGCGGCCCCCACACTCAGCAGGCCCGCACTCACCATAGCTCCACTGCAGCTTCCTCACATCAGGCAATAAGCATGGATGATCTCAGGGGCATAGCAACAGATATTAAATCCACGCTGTCTGCAGCCATAGCTGACTTAAGGATAGAGATGCTAGCCATTGCCACCCGCATGGATGATATTGAGGACACTGTAGACAGACATGATTCAGCCATTACAGCACACAGGCGCTCCTTATCAGCACACTCCATGCAAATAAGAGACATGCACAGAAGCATAGAAGACCTGGAGAACAGGTGCCGTAGGCATAATGTAAGAATCAGAGGTCTGCCGGAAACAATCGATAACGACCAAATCGCACAAGCAGCAACATCCATATTTAATGACCTGCTAGGCAGACCACCTGAAACAGCAGTGGAATTTGAGCGCATACACAGGGCTTTACGTCCGAAAGGAAGAGACACTGATACCCCTAGGGACATTATTGGATGTCTAGTGGACTTTCGCCTCAAGGAAGAAATAATGAGGCAGGCCAGACTAAGAGGACGCATACTACATCAGGTCACAGAGATAAAGCTATTCCAAGACTTATCTCCCATAACTTTGACCAAGCGCAGAACACTGAGACCTCTGCTGGACGTTCTCAGGGACCACAATTTACCATACAGATGGAAATTTCCTTTCTGTCTACAAGCAGGCACCGGCACCAGGATAGCCTACCTGAGACACCCTGAAGACGCACCAGCTTTCTGCGACTCATTAGGGATCCCAAGGGTGAACCTCGACAACTGGTTCCCCGACCCCAACTCTCCACCACAATACCTAGAGGAGCCCATGGATACGCACAGGAGGGACATCACCCCTACTCGAAGGAGACGCAGAAGAGGCTCCAAACCTTCTCCCCCGCCATCTCACAGGCGCCTCCCCAGAGAAGGCAACATACTAGCCTCCCCTGCACATGACGTCCCAGACGTGATTAAGATCCCTTCAGGTC
Source organism: Glandirana rugosa (assembly GCA_018402905.1). Taxonomy (NCBI): domain Eukaryota; kingdom Metazoa; phylum Chordata; class Amphibia; order Anura; family Ranidae; genus Glandirana; species Glandirana rugosa. Next base: position 668,198 of record BLSH010416536.1, read on the forward strand.
AACAATACCACACTTTCAACCCAAAGACACTGCACAAAGACAGCTTACAGTTGTAAGACAACAAGCATCACAACGCTCTCTACCATATACAAAGAAGGACTCTAGCACTCCAACCACCCACCACCTTCCTCCATGTTGGTTTGGGGCTATACTCCCAAAGAACAGTTTTGTTTGCTTGCCCTTTCGCTTGTTTCATTCACAGATTGACCTACGGATATCGACTTCGCTCTACAACACCGAAGACGCACGGAACCCGATCTCGCGCGTGAGACCACAGGACATGCTAAACAAGTTGCTCTTACCCTTATCAAAAGGTAACCTGTCCCGACCAAGATGGCTGCTTCTCAATGGTAAGGAATACCATCCCCCCATGAACTTTTAACACCCCTAGTTAACCGGTTAAGCCTAACCCACAGAGTCGAGGAACGTTTGTTGACAAACACCCCCTCCTTAGAACAACCCCTATATACTTACCCAGGATCCCCCTTACCATGATTCTGCAAACTGTTAACCCTATGGAACTTCATAGTGGGCAGCTCACAACACCTCCTCATCCCCCCCTATCCCTTATTCCAAACCAAGTCAAACGATTTCCTTCAAATGGGATCACTCCAAACTGGCACCAGACCTGCTAGATGACCAGGTCACATCTATCTCGGAAGAAACCAGACTTTAAGTATCGAGACATTACGCATGACTCTGTTCCTCCCAATGCTCCACGTAAATCACCTAGGGTATACCATGGGACAGGGCGATCACGATAAGTACCCCCGCTAAAGACCCAGATCAACACCCGCACTGGTTGCCCTATAGTGCACAAGTTTATGGGACTTTCAGGACAAGGTTACTGTTATTGATTTTTCCTCGTTTGTTTGCAACCTTCTCGCCCATACCTGCCGTCTAGTAAAGATCTTTACCTGATCACTCCTGGGACCCGGTAGTCCCTCGCCTCCAGCTCGCCTCCCAATCTGACCAACACTTATCATTAATGAAACAAACGAAGCAAAATATGGGGAGGCATTGGAGGGGACAGACAATAGGACCCCAGGAACACATAAAAATCCCCCCCCGGCCCTAAAGTCATCTACTCCAGTACCACTGTTTGGCTCGAAAGCTACCTGGAGATACCACTTTGCAGGAGAGAGCGAGGAGAGGGGCCTGTTCCCCCACTCCTCCCACTCTCCCATATTTTATGCAAAAAACCAAAACAAAACATGTCCTTCTTCATTTTACCATTCCTATTGTTTTTCTTTATTCGTTTTATTGTTATAATGGCATGATGCTTCCCTGTCTCAACAAAAGGTTTCGCCTCCTCCACTGGATGCCATGCCCCTCGCAGGGTTGCGAGCTCGCACAAGGCGGAACCAAAGACCGGTTCCCCCTCAACACATCTGTCCATTCGCTTTGGGCTCTCTAGGCAAGCTGGCCAGTGTAGAAGGTCAGACAACCTACTTCGTTATTATCCTTTTAAGATACTTAATGCATTACGAGTTTTCATTGTTTACCAGGTTACACCCCCCTAAGGGTTTATTTAGATGGTCGTTACAAAATCTCTGTGAACACATACCTACGACACACCACCCAGTTCTAACTGGGCTAACCACACACACGATACCTTAGTACACTCAAAACATGCACAACGTGTTAACATCACAAGACCCCGCTCACCCTTCCGCTTTCCCCCCCCATTATCACGTACTCACATAAGTCCACGCCTCTACCATCCTTTACATATAGAATGGCACCCTACCACAAGTGAGTAACGAAACAGAGTTACACCCTCTCTATCTCCTCAAAACCGTAAAAATGGCTTGGCTTACCATCAGCGTAAACATTCAGACACATGACTGCCCCAAATCCCCCCCTCTTTTGGTCCAAGTAACTACCCATACAGCTATTTGCGACGGCTGTGGGAGTGGTGTGGCTGCTCCGAACAATACTTCCCCACTTACTTCCACTCCTACCCTTGAACTCTCGGCCACCGACTTTGAACCTTCCACACCCCTACAACAGAACAGGTCCCTTACCTGCACTGACCCCTAGGCGACCCCTGTAAACAAGGTGAGCTAGCAGGTCTAATCTCTCCGTAGCCTTTCCTACACATATACCCTCACATCCTTCATTAGAGACTCACAGCTCCAAATTGGGACAAACCCCCAACGCACTTACCCCCCCCCCCTTTGAGCTAACACCTTAGCCCATCCAAAAAGTTGTGTCCCACCTTAAGCATGAAAACACTGCTCAACTCCACAAACTAAAACATGAAGCAATCCAACCCTCACATATCCAAAGCATCTTTTAAGCTCCTATCCCTCAACGTCAAAGGACTTAACTCGCCAGAAAAAAGATCCCAACTCATGCTTTATCTAAAAAAAGTCAAAGCAGACGTGGTCCTGCTTCAGGAAATGCATTTTAAAACAAACCACATTCCTAAATTAACAAACAAGGACTTCCCAACAGTCTTCCATGCTCCCAATCCCACAGCTAAAACCAAAGGCGCATCCATACTAATTGCTAAACACCTCCCACTCTAAATTACAGACTCCCTAATAGATGAAAGCGGTCGCTATTGTTTTGTTAAAGGGAAAATTTGGAATCGTCCCATAACCATCGCAAACATATATAGCCCAAATACAGCCCAAGTCAGTTTTTTCAACAATATAACCCTCCAGCTCTCCTCCTTCCAATCAGGCATACTCATCCTAGGGGGAGACTTTAACGTTGCCTTAAACCCCCTAGAAGACACCTCCTCGAGTTCCTCCACACTTACCTTCAAAGCTCTCAAACGCATCAAATAACATTTAAATACACTCTCCCTCCACGAAACCTGGAGGATCCTCCATCCCCGCACGAGAGATTATACCTTCTACTCCACCCCTCACAATAGGTACTCTAGGATAGATTACATCTTCCTCTCACAAAAAGATCTTTCCTTCCTTAAAGAAGCTACTATTGAACCTCAATTCTTATCTGACCACAATCCAACCATGGCTACCATATCCTTTCCTGAACAGATCACCACCCGTAACATATGGAGACTAGACCCCTCCCTCCTGACAGACCAGGCCACTCTGACAGAAATTACAGATCCCTTACGAAATTTTTTCTTGAAAAACGATACCCCTGATGTGTCTCGCATAACCCAATGGGAAGCCCACAAGTGCGTGATTAGAGGTATCCTAAACCAAAAAGCATCAATAAAATGCAAACAACAAAAAATAAAAATGGACAAAATTCTAAACCAAATAAGGGACTTAGAAAAAGCACACAAAATATCACAATTAAAACAAACACTAGAAAAGCTTGAAGAGGTCAGAGAAGAACTGCGGGCTGAAATGCTCAAAAGTACACAAAGACGCTTTACACTCACCCACAAACTCTTTTATGAGCACGGCAATAAGAGCTGTAAACTTTTAGCTCATGCCCTCCAGACTAAGAAAGCTAGCACCACAATAAGAGCCATCCGAGACCACCAAAACAATCTACTGACCAAAAATGAAGACATTTGCTCTCTATTACAAGGATCTGTATAACCTCCCCCCAGTCCCAAAACCAAATAAAAGTCCTAAGTCCAGAAGCGAGATAATTGCAGAGTTTCTAACGGAACATGGCCCAACACCAATCTCCCCAGAACAGAAAAAGAAACTAGATAATCCGATCTCGAAATCAGAATTTTCGCTAGCCATAAAACAAATGAAAATGGGCAAGAGCCCAGGTCCAGATGGCTTCTGTCTCTCATATTATAAAACCTTTCAAGATTCCTTATCTTCCCGTTTTCTCAACACCTTTAATCACCTAGCCACACCCCAAGTCTCCTCCCAAAATCTACTAGACGCCCACATTTGCCTAATCCCCAAGCCAGGCAAAGACATTGAAAGACCCCCAAGCTACAGACCCATCTCACTATCAAATACAGACCTCAAAATATACGCTAAAATTCTCTCAAACCGTCTCCTCCCACTTCTTGACTCTTCCATCTCTAGAGACCAGGTAGGTTTCATACCTGGTAGAGAGGCTAGAGATAACACCTTAAAAGCGATCAACATACATCATTGGCTAACCAAATCCAAACACCCAGGATTCTTTCTCTCCCTTGATGCGGAAAAGGCGTTTGACAGGGTGGCCTGGGACTATCTCAGCGCAGTTCTCCACAAGCTAGGTTTGGGAGACAATCTCATATGCTCCATAATGTCCCTTTAATCACATCCCAAAGCCCGGGTCAGAGCGAACGGTACCCTGTCAGATGCCTTTCCTATACACAATGGGACACGCCAGGGATGCCCCCTATCTCCCTTACTCTTCGTTCTCACGCTAGAACCTTTTCTAAACATGATCAGAGCAAACAAAAACATTCACGGAATAGATATCCAAAAGAAACAATATAAAATAGCAGCGTATGCAGACAACATTCTCCTCTTTCTTTCCCAACCTCTCATCACAATTCCCAACCTCCTCTCAAACCTCAACCTCTTCCACTTCATCTCCAACTTCAAAATTAACTACACCAAATCCCAAGCCCTAAACATTTCCCTACCCGAGGACCAATTGGCTCAATGCAAACGCACATTCTCTTTCGAATGGAGCACAGAAGCCATAACCTACCTGGGCATCAAAGTCCCCAAAACACTCACCAATCTTTATACTCTCAATTTCCTTTCTACCCTTAAGACCATTGACGAAGATCTTAAATGATGGAATAGAACCAAATTTTCTTGGTTCGGGAGGACAGCAATCCTTAAAATGAATGTCTTACCTCGCCTCCTCTACCTCCTACAGACAATCCCCATCTCCTTGCCCAAATCTTTCTTTGACTCTACTAAAAAACTGTTCAAAGACTTTGTTTGGAATCATAAAACGCCCAGGATTAAATTCTCTCAACTAACAGAACCCAAACTTAAAGGTGGCATTGGCTTGCCAGATGTACACCGTTACTACGTGTCCTGTCATCTACAGAGAGTCCTGGACTGGCATCTACACCTCCAAGCAGAAGACTGGGTATCACTAGAACATTCCTTCTCATCTGTCCCTACCGCCCAAACCCCCTGGTTAAGGAAAAACCACCGACCGCCAGAACTCACGTCGCACCCCACGATTGGCCCATCCTTACTCGTTTTTGACATAACCAACCAGAAACACAAGATCTCGGCATGCCCTGGCCCTCTAACTCCAATCCTCCAAAACCCGACTTTCCCCCTAGGCCTACAATCCCACCCTCTATCAAAAAAACAACCACCAACAGGTCTAAGACTACACCATATTACCGAAAATGGGATTCTCCGTGACCGAACCCACATAAATAGGTGCCCTGACTCCAGTCAGCTAGATTCCTTTAGATACATGCAGATCCAACACTTTACCAATAGTATCAAAGCACACAAAACCCTGTCATCCGACCCACCCCCATTTGACTCCCTATGACTGGAGGGGAAACCGCTAAGACATGTAATCTCCCTATTGCACAACATGCTTTGGGACTCTACCCCCTCAAACGAAGGTAAGACCTGCGAAATCTGGGCCCAATCCCTCCAGATCAACATCTCCAACTCCGACTGGACTACCATATTCCAACATGTACATAAAGGATCCTTGAATGTTTCCATTCAAGAAAACAACTATAAACTGGTCTCACGCTGGTACCGCACCCCATCAATTTTGAATAAATACAACAAAAATATCTCACCAAATGCTGGAGATGTTCCCAGGCTCTAGGAACGCTCCAACATATATGGGGGGACTGCCCCAACATCACCCCCTTCTGGAAACAGGTCCATGACCAGATACGATCTATTTCCACACACTCATTAGAATACACACCGGAACAGTACCTTCTACATTACCAACCCCACACAGACACATCATACCATAAATCCCTGGCCATGGCCATGGTCAACGCCGCTAAGCTCTGTATACCTAGACTCTGGGGAACTACTAATCCTCCATCTATGGCGGACTGGTTCGGGCAAATCGACAAAATTGCAGAGATGGAAGAACTCATTGCCATCTCCCGCAACACCCCTAGAACGTTCACACAACGTTGGGCCTGTTGGACACACTTCCAAACTTCTGACTTCTACAAATAAACATTGAATTGCTCCGCATCCTAGAACTTCCACCCCTTCAAATCAACTACCACCAACACACACTTACTATTAATCCCGACCGGTACACACTTCACACTGACTAAGTTAGACACCTTGGGACACTCTCTATCTCACTCCTCCCTCTAGAATGTGTTGTTCAGCAGAAAACTTCAAAGAGCTATACAATAATACTAAACCATTTATACTACAGTGGAACACTCTCTTCACTCAACCACCACCCATACGGCACTTCCCCCACATCCCTCCCACCCCTCTTCCCCCCTTACCCCCTCCCTCTCCTCCACCCCATCCCACCTGCATTACACCTTAAACTAACACGCCTTACCTTCCCTACTTCCCCCGCGCTGGTCGCATGGGATCCAGACCCCAAAGCCCTAACTCTAAAACCTCAAATCAGTCCCAATACCAACGAGTCTCGTTGAACTACTAACCCTACATCAGAAACACATCACATTGTTGGGTAATGTCGACGGGAAAAGTATTCAGAACATTTACTGTTGATGTACATTAAATTTCTCTCGTCACCTTGTTTCTTTTTCTGTAAACCTGCAATATTCTTAATAAAGCTTTGTTATGGAAAAAAAAATAAATAAATAAATCCATGGCAAGATAAAAATGTATATATAATGCTAAAGAATCATTGAAATTTGGGATTTTTCAGGCACCGACCCACACAAATTATAAAAAAAGTAATATGCAACTACTTTATTAAGGCAACTGATCATTAACCAAGCATTATACAGAGGCCATCTTGGTGAAAATGAAGTGAAAATACATACACAATTTTAACAGCCGCAAGTTTGTGAATAAGCCCTAACGTGTTTTGATCCTAAACAGATCTTCATCAGGCGTTAGTCAATATCTTATACAAAAAAGCACCAGCAAGCTACAGCTGCATACTGGTATGTTTCCAATACGCAGTCACTTCTCCCTAAGGTGTAAGACTAGGGGATCACAAGGGGTGCTATATATATCCCCAAGGGCATCCAAAAATAAGATTAGGGAATAAGACTACTTGCCTTTCCTAGTCTTATTTTTGGATGTCCTTGGACATCTACTGCCAGTGGATGTCTGGCTGAACAAACCTCCAGCAAAAAAGCGAAGCAAAACATTTATCAGGGTATTAATTCCATTGCTAATTGTCATATCTCCTTCCTGGTTGTTAGGGAACAGACACTTTCATCTCCTAGGGTGATTTTCAGCTATCAGGTCAATGTAAACAAACAGTGGGTATAGTGTTAAAAAAGAAAAAAACTGCGGGCCCTCATAAAATTCATACTAGGCCATTAAGGTTTGGTGTGCATTTTAAGGGGGGACCTCATACAAAAAGTAAAATCCATAGCAGGCTACATAGGGAGGGAAACCTTACCATGGGTGACCCCCGGCAAAGCCTTTTCTCCCCATGGTTTCAATTTCCTCTTACTTGCCTTTTGATATACTCATAAAGCCTCTCAAGCACTTCCAGTCCCATCTCCTCTCCCTGTCCCTAAAGGCCAGCAGGACTGAACAAAAAAAAAAACTGATAGCCCAGGTGGAGCCTTTGTATTAACTATTGGATATTAGTACAGTGATCTCCTCTGCTGTGCTATTGTGTCCTGACAGAGAGCACCCCCTCCCCCACCACCAGAACACTCTGGTCTGCGCTCTCAGCCATTGGTTGAGAGTGTTGATTGGGAGCTGATCAGCAGGCCTATTTCGTTCATGCCCCTTCGACAGGGACCGACTCCAGTACACTTGGGCCAAATGTCAGCCATCTTCTATTGAATGCCAATGCTGCCCTACATTCAGCCCATGTGTACTAGGCTTAACCCTTTCCTACTCCCTGCTTTCTTATAGTAATCTTTTCCCTTGCAATCTCATCTTCTTGCACAGGGCAGCGCTGCAGTGCAATCAGTAATTGATCAGTGTACCGGTCCGCTGCCAGTACCATGTGATTGGTGTGACCAATCACAGCAGATCACATGACAATTGTAAACAATGGATGGCTTCCTTTCATGCCAACCATTGTATACAATTGTGTTGCTAGCTGTGATTGGTTATAGTGATCACATAGTACAGACAGGGCCAATCACAACCTACAGACAGGGCCAATCACAGCCCATCTGTACCATATGATTAGCTGTGACCAATCACAGCTAATCACAACAAAAAACACACTGAATGAATCCATTTCATTCAGTAAAAATAGTTGCTTATACCAGTAAAATTCCCCAGAGTAGTACAGTGTTACTATGATGTTGTATTGTTGTGGTGTTGTGGTGTTGTGGTGTTGTGTTCTGGCCACAGCACATACAAAAAGTCATAAAAAAAAGAAAAAGAAAAAAATGTTTTAAAAAAATGAAAAATGTACTTATTTTTTTTTTACATATTGTCACCAGTCAGTGTCCCTGATCACTGCCACATCCATTATATGATAACGCTGTACTGCACTGGTGACAGCATGTAAAAAAAAAATTGTGAAAACATTTTTTTTTTATTTCTTCATTTCCAAAAAATTATGACCTAAAAACTATAACTTCCAAAAACTCGGCATACCTTGGACTTTCTAAAAATTAGGTCATTTGGACGTATTTGTTTTGTCCTGGGGGTTTCAGGCCTCAAGAAATGAGTACATCAGGATTTATAGATTTTCAAATATATGCCATAATTTGTGGACTTTATAACTTTCCTACAGACTAAATAATATACACTAATTTTGGTTATTTTCACAAAAAAATGTAGCAGGATACATTTTGTTCTAAATTTATGAAGAGAGATTATTTATTTGCAAAATTTTAGAACAGAAACAATGAAAAACATGTTTATTTTTTCAAAATTTAAATGAAATGAAGTGGTTAACAAAGACAAGATTTTAAAACGTTTATTTATTAGAGAGAAGTATTTAAATCTTGTTTTACATAGGACGATGTAAAAAAACACTTTTATTGGTTTTAATCACATATAATAAATCAGACATCCTTTCAATATTTCAGGTGTTTAATACCGTATATAAACTTTTAGATATTTAGGACTACATGAGTAAAGAACTCCGGACTTTGGGGGTCCTGTTTTGTTTATGCAGGTTTACTGGATTAAAAATCTTTCAGGTTCCATACGGCTCAAAAACCTTCAATATCAAAAATCCAGTATTAAAAAACCTTTACTTCTTTATTTTTTTTTTACAAAAGTGTTAAAAAAAAAATGTC
>BLSH010416536.1:701489-719764 GCA_018402905.1 Glandirana rugosa
TTCGGATAACTCTTAACGTAGTGATTTCCCAATTCCTGAGGGACATTCACGTCTGTTCCTACTTCAAACTTGAAATTTGTATAAACTTGGCTTAACCCTTTAGTGATGCAATTCTCAATAGGCTTGCATGAATTTGTATACCTGCCAGGAAACCATTGTTCCCTATGTGGCATTGCTCATGTTCCTCATCTCTATCAAGGTCTCACTTCTATCCTACAGAATTGGCTACACTCTGCAATCTGAAGATCTTATTTCTGGTTGCTGCAACCTCTGTGAAAAGGGGTGTCAGAGCTGCAGGCTTTGTACTCAAGGAGCCTCACCTAAGCATTCTACCCAGACAGTATAGTCCTAAAACTCCAGACTGCCTTTATCCATGTGATGTCTTTCTCCTTCGACTTTAACCAGGAAGTTAGTTTACTATCTTTCTTGGTTGAGTGAGAGAACCACATCCCCTGGATGTTGATTTAACCTTGGTGACCTGCTTGGCAGCTACCTTTTTCAGGAAAGCTGAAATCTGTACTTGGTTCCAGGGTGGCTTAAGGCAGGGCCAATCAGCATCAACATGTACAGTCATATCCTAGATTGACAATTAAAAGAGCCTACTCTCCACAAGACCTTCCTGTTTCGGATGACTTAAGAGCACATTCAACTAGGGCAGTGCCAGCTCAGTGCAAAGCTCAGTGCTGAGTGTCTCCTGAGGCTATTTGCAAGTCAGCAATATGGTCCTCCCAGGAAACACCTTTATTACACTTTAAGTGAACCCGGCTCACGACAGTAAAATTTGGAAAATTCATGGTGCATAATTGCGCTTCTGATCATTACAAAATTTTTCTTGCACCCTCCCATATGGCGAGTTAGGTCCCATGTGTATGCTGCCATGATGCACCAGGAAAACGGAAAATTGTATACTCACCTTTCCGTAATTTTCCTTTCCTGGTGCCTCTTCATGGCAGCATACAGATTCCCGCCCAAATTGGTGAGAGTTACAGAGAATGCGGTGAGCCGGGTCTGTCTTTGATTTATAGTTAACCAGTCCTATCATGTTGTGGGGGCGGAGCCACAACCCATGTGTATGCTGCCATGAAGATGCACCAGGAAAGGAAAATTACGGAAAGGTGAGTATACAATTTTCCGTTTTTTCTTTTTCTTTTTTAAGTAAGACCTTTGCCTTTTGGTAACTAAAAAAGAAAGTCAAAAAGATAAAAAAGAAAGATTTTCTTATATATCCTATTCTATTTATTTTTGCAATGAAAGGAATTTATATATATATATATATATATATATATATATTTTTTTTTTTATTCTTTATAAAGTAATAACCAATGTTCAATTTTTTATAACAAACTTTACGAACGTATGTACATACAGTTTTTAATATTATTTTATACATCATTTGAATCTTTTACAAAATTGTGACAATTTTGTGTATGTATACTATTTTGTCTTCGTCTCCAATAGCCCTGAGGAAGGGGGATTGTGTTGGACCCCCGAAATGCGTTGGCTTATTTCTACTGTTCTTCAAACCAAATAAAATTCAAAGTTGTAGCTTTTACATTCTTGTCTTGGGCGCTCCTTTCCATCCATATATGAGCACACGTGTGAATCAACGCACCCATTCGCTTCCAGGGGTAGCAGCCCAGGCCCTACAAGAAGGGCCCATCACTAGTATCTCCCGATCTTGCTCCATAGAGGTATTGGGAGCTGGGGATCGACCCAGATTTCCCCATGCACGACATCCCTACACGAGGGATTTGGTTCCAGCGTGGTCCATTCTCCACCTTCTTAGTATTCTGAATACGGGGATACCACATATGTGAGACCTTTTGGCAGTCTAGCCGCGTACAGGACCCCGAAAACCAATCACCATCTTTAGGCTTTCTAAGGGTGTACTTTTTTGTTTTCACTCCTCACTACCTATCATAGTTTTGGAGGCCATGGAATTCCCAGAATTCTAAACTGTACTGAGGAGTAAAATCACTATTTTATGCCCTTAGAAAGCCTGAAGACGGTAATTGGTTTTTAGAGTTCTGTACGCGGCTAGACTCCCAAAAGGTCTCACATACAGTGGGGATCGAAAGTTTGGGCACCCCAGGTAAAAATTTGTATTAATGTGCATAAAGAAGCCAAGGAATGATTGAAAAATCTCCAAAAGGCATCAAACTACAGATTAGACATTCTTATAATATGTCAACAAAAGTTAGATTTTATTTCCATCATTTACACTTTCAAAATAACAGAAAACAAAAAAATGGCGTCTGCAAAAGTTTGGGCACCCTGCAGAGTTAATATCTTGTACTGCCCCCTTTGGCAAGTATCACAGCTTGTAAACACTTTTTGTAGCCAGCCAATTCAAGAATTTCAATTCTTGTTTGAGGTATCTTTGCCCATTCTTCCTTACAAAAGTCGTCCAGTTCTTTGAGATTTCTGGGCTGTCTGTCACGCACTGCTCTTTTAAGGTCTATCCATAGATTTTCAATTATGTTGAGGTCAGGAGATTGTGAAGGCCATGGCAAAACCTTCAGTTTACGCCTCTTGATGTAATCCTGTGGATTACGAGGTGTGTTTAGGATCATTATTCATTTGTAGAAGCCATCCTCTCTTTTTTTTTTTCCCTTTCAATATTTTTATTAAGAGTTACAGTGTTACAGGTTATAAAACTTGCTCAGTACAGATAAACATACAGATGTTCCGTCTGGTAACCATAGAATGTAACAATGGTAATACCCAATGAACCATCCTGGGCGAATGAACAGATATATCAAACAACTTGATGGGTTAAAGGATATGGGGGGGGGGGTACCAGTGTTCCAATGTATTGGTGGGTGAATTCCAGGGAGTTAGGCTTTGATGGTGCACTTCGGGTGGGAGAGCCAAGGCTCCCAAGTAGATAGGAATTTAGGTAGTGACAGGTTTTTCCTTGCTAACATTTTTTCCATTTCACATTGCAGGTTTGGGTCTGCTATTGTTGCTTGGAGGGAGGGAGGGTCAGGGAACTTCCACTTCCTGGTAATATTTAATTTGGCAGCCAGTAGTATGTGTATTATGACTGTTCTATATTTCCCGGGGAAATCGTCTAAGTTTAAGTGCAGGATTGCAAGTTCAGGGTTAGGAGGTAGTGTATTTTGTGTGATAGAGGAAATCAGGGCAAAGATTTGTTTCCAGAATGTGGTTAGAGTTCTGCAGGACCAGAGGATGTGGGAAAGGGATCCGATAGAACCACATTCCCTCCAACATGTGTTTGGGGAGTTTGGGTATATTTTAGATAGTCTGTAAGGAGAGAGATACCACCTATGAGTAGTTTTATGAAATAGATCCCAATGGTTACTACAATGGGAAGCTTTGTAGGTGTATAGGTAGGATTTGTTCCATTGTTCTATTGTTGTGGTTCTATTCAGTTCAATGTCCCATTTCAGTTGTGAAGGAGGTTGCTGTTGTGTGTACTTCTCTAGGAGGAAGATGTAGAGTGTGGAGATGCTGTGTTTTGGGTGGGTTGGTTGGGATAAAAATAAGTGGATCGGTGCTGGGATGGATGCCGAGGCCGGAAGGTTCAAGGTTTTCATAAGGTGAGCAATTCTGGAGTAGTTGTACTGTTCTGTCTGTGGTAGGTTAAATTGCTGTTGAAGGGTCGTAAATGGTTTGAGGGACATATTTGGTTTTATGTCTTTTATGTGATGTATACCCAAGGAAGACCATCTCCTCAGTGAGATATCTGGGATTAAGGTTTCAATGGCCGAAAGCGGGATGAGATATTTTTGAAGGGGATGCTTGGGAGACCCAGATGACGGAAGACTTTGCCAAGCTTGGAAAGAGGCTTTTAGAGTAGGGGGAAGCATTGATTGTGGCAATTTTATGCCAGCTGACATGAGTAGGAGTGAGTTTGTTAATTTATTGGTAGGGGGACCGTTGGCCTCCAACAGAGACCAGGGTTTGTTGCTGGTGGGGTGCCACCAATAGTATATTTGATCCAGAGCCGCAGCCTTAAAATAGGATTGGATGTGAGGCATGCCAGTGCCTCCTTTGTAGTGGGGGCGTACGAGTGTGTTGCAGGGAGCTCGAGGGGGTTTGTTGGCCCAGATGAACTGCGATACCATTTTTTGTATCTTATGAAAGAAGGACTGGGGGATTGGGATGATGAGAGTTCGGAAAAGGTAGAGTAGCTTGGGCAGAATGAGCATTTTAAATGCAGCGATTCTTCCTAACGTAGAGAAGTATTGAGAGCGTACTTCTTTGAGGAGTTGTGGAATCTGTTTCAGGAATGTTTTGTAGTTAATTTCAAATAATTTGTGAGGCGAAGGTGTTAGCCTGATGCCTAGGTAGGAAATGGACTGGTCCGACCAGATATAGGGTAATGTTCTTTTTAGGTGAGCGGCCAAATTGTCAGGAATGTTGAAAGGGAGAATGGTAGATTTAGTCTAGTTCAATTTGTAGTAGGATATCAGGGAGAATTGGTGGATAATTTCCTGAATTGCGGGAAGTGAACGTTTTGGTTGAGAGAACATAAGTATCGTGTCATCTGCAAAGAGACTTATCTTATTTTCTGTTCCTGAGGGGGAGATGCCTTGGATATTCTGGTCTTGTCTTATTTTAGTTGCTAGGGGCTCCATTAAGAGGGCAAAGATGATAGGGGGCATCCCTGGCGGGTGCCATTAAAGATCTGGAGTGGTTTGGAGAGCATTCCGTCAGTCAGAATTCTGGCAGAGGGGTTGGAATACAGGGCCAGAATCACGTCTAAGAACCTACCCTCAATTCCAAATTTAAGGAGGACCTTCCTGAGGAATCCCCAGTGGACCCTGTCGAACGCCTTCTCTGCGTCCAGGGATAGGAGCAGAGAAGGTGTTCGGGTCTCCGTGATCTGATGGATTAAATTAGTCATTCTCCTGGTGGCGTCGGGAGCTTGCCTGTTCGGAACAAAGCCGACTTGGTCTGGGTGGATCAGGTCAGGAAGTAGGTGTTGGAGTCGGGAGGCCAGGATCTTAGCAAATAGTTTGATGTCTGTGTTGAGGAGTGAAATTGGTCTGTAGCTAGCAGTGGTGGTTGGATCTTACTATGGTGGATTTCAACATTTCAAGAGGGTAGGAGGCAGAGGAGGCAGCAGCATTGAAGATGGCAGCGAGTTTGGGTGAGAGGAGCTCCTTACGTTCCTTGTAGAATTCATTACAGTATCCATCTTCCCCAGGGGCTTTGTTGCCCGGGAGGGAATGGATTGCCTTCTCCACTTCTAGAGATGAGAAGGGAATTGCTAAGCGCTCTAGTTGCTTGGGAGAGACTTTGGGTAGATTTACTGCGTTGAGAAACTCCTGTATCTGGGATAGAGCCAGTTGCGGTGTTTGTGGATCTTCTTTTAGATTATATAAGGCATAGTAATAGTCGCTAAAGGCGTCTGCAATTTCTTGTGGGTTGGTCAAAGGCTTCTGGGTTGTGGGGTGGTGGATCAGGGAGATTTTAGCCTTTGAGGTTGGGGGTTTAGATAAACGGGCCAGGAGGGCGCTTGGTTTGTTATTCAGGGCATAGTAATTTGCTTTTTTTCTCTTAAGCTCAATTTCATATTTGTAGGTGAGGGTGGATCTAAGCTTGTGTCTCCACATACTGAGTTCTGTGGCTGTTTGTGGAGAGGGTTTTTGCTTATTTATTTTCTCCAGGTAGTCAATTTTGGTAAGTGCCTCGTCAATCTGCTGAGTCCTCTGCCTCCTAGTAATAGCACTTAATTTCATTAAAACTCCTTGCATATAAGCTTTGTAAGTCAACCATAGAGTAAAACAGTTCACATTGGGAGTTTCGTTTAGCAAAAAAAACGCTTGGTGTTCTTCCTTAATGGTACGAATGTTGGCAGGGTCCGCCAGCAGTGAGGGGTTAAGTCTCCAGGAGTTCGTGACGGTTTTCAAACGAGGGCCTACAGTGATGGAAATGGGAGAGTGGTCCAACCAGGATATGGGGCCAATAGACGATTCTGATATTTCTTGAAGAGTTCTTTTATCAACGAGAAAAAAGTCTAACCGGGAGTATGAAAGTTGGGAATGTGAGAAGGAGAAGTCAGTTTCTGATCCATGTTCGCATCTCCAAACATCATACAATCAAAGAGAGCGGATGAGTGGGTTGAGGGCCGGTCTACGGTGTCGCGTGGTGGGCTTGGAGTCTAAGGTTGGATCCCCTATTAAGTTAAAGTCTCCTCCTATGATGGTCCTAGTAGCTGTATTTAAGGGTATTTTGTGGCATAGTTTTTTGAAGAACCGTAGGGGGTGTTTATTCGGCCCGTAGATGTTCACAATGGTATAAGGGGTATTGTTCAATACACATGAGAGGATGATGAATCTTCCAAAGGGGTCCATCGTAGTCTGTTGCAATGAGATGGTTAGGGAGTCCCTCAGGGCTATGAGAACTCCTTTCTTCTTTTTATTTCCGGAGGCCAGAAAGATTTGTTTGTAGTTTGCCAATGTAAATTGGGGGGTCTTTTGGGCAGAGAAGTGGGTCTCCTGGGCCATGATTATATCGGCCTTTGCTTTGTTCACTTCTTTAGCTAGTAAGGATCTTTTGTACGGGGAGTTGAGACCTCTGACATTCAGAGATAGGATTTTGAGCGGCATCATGCAGCCTAATAGTGCTGCAGGTAGCTGTTGTGTTTTAGATTTTTCTTTTTAGGTGGAGTGGGAACAATTCTGGTACCCAGGTATTGAGAGTAAAAAGGGGAGACCGTAAGGGAGGGGCCCCGGTCTCAGGGCGCGGTTTTTATGCTGCGCTCAAAAAAAAGGGCAGATGGGGGTGCAAGGTCTACCAACAAAAACTGGAGGGTGAGACCAAGCTAAACAGTTCAGGCAAACGGCATTGCTGAGTGGAGTCCTGGGCTTTCGGCATCAGTTGGTGCGTGAACAACCGGGTAGCCTGGACCTCTTCATCCCGCCTGTTGCAGCTCGTTGGTGTCCATGGGGGGTTGTAGCGGTCCTGGTTGGTGGGCACGTCTTGTGGTAGAATATGCCACGCTTGCAGGAGACGAAGGCCCTCTTGCAGTGTACGTGCTACAAATGTTTTGTTAATGTGAGTGATCAAGAGCTTGTTCGGAAAGCCCCATTTGAATGGGATCTTGTGGTTAAGCAGAGCTTTCGTTATGGTGGCTAACTGGCGTCGATTTTCCAGCGTAGTTTTAGAGAGTTGGATGGCGTTAAAGGGGTCTGGCAGTCTGTTGCTTCTCCTCGCTGCGTACATAACTCTTTCCTTGGTGGTGAAAAAGTGTATATGGGCTAGTACGTCCCTGGGGGTGGACGGGGGGAGATGCGAAGGTTTCGGTAGTCTGTGCGCTCTGTCAATTTCCAGTTCTCTATCCGTCAGGTCCAGAATGAACTCCCGCATTAGAGATTGTAGGAAGGTTTTCAGATCTGATTGTTGGATCGACTCTGGGATATTTCGAAGTTTGATATTATTTCTGCATGAGCGATCTTCTAATTCTGCTAATTTGAGATGGATCAGTTGAATATTTTCTTCATGTGATGTGATCGCGTCCACCATATCATTGTGGGCTCTTGGAAGTTCTCCGACCGTCTTTTCTATGGTCTGGATGCGTTGCTCATTTTTCTGTACCGTGGACATCAGGGGAGAGATTACTGTTGAAAGGTCCAGGTGCAGAGTGTGTCTTAAGGATGGCAACATATTTTTCATGACCTGTTCAGAAACAGGTTTGTCAGACACGGAGAGATCATCCAGGGCTGGATTAGCGTGGGACGAAGGGAGCGACAGTTCGTTCGTGGGAAAGAGCGAGTGTCCGACCGATGCTTCGGTCAGAATGAGCGGAGGAACGATCGAGTGGGCGATTTCGGGCTCTTCCGTTCTAAGTCTGGATTTCGCCGGGCTTGAAGTTGTAGGGGAGGGTGGGGGAGACAACTCACCCGAGGCGCCTGGAGGAGTGGAGGATCCATGTAGTTCCCTCGAAGGTGAGGAGAGGATTGTAGCTGTTTCTCCTGCTGTGGGATCAGCGCCATCTTGGGTCCCCATGAGGCCTGGAGCTGGATAGAAATCTGTTAATTTCCTAGGAGCTTTAAAGTCTTTCCTTCTTTTGGACATTCCTGGGGGTGCTAGAAGATATCAGGTATAAGTGGAGTTGTTGAAAGTCCCGTTGTCGGACGAGGATCAGTCGTTTTTAGCCGTTTAGCACAGGAGCTGTGGAGTTAGGCAGCCATTCAGCAGTGTCGTCAGGCCACGCCCCCGCCATCCTCTCTTTAACAGCTTTTTCACAGATGGCATCAAGTTACCATCCAAAATTTGCTGAAATTTTATTGAATCCATTTTTCCTTCTACTCGTGAGATGTTCCCTGTGCCACTGGCTGCAATACAACCCCAAAACATGATTGATCCACCCCCATGCTTAACAGTTGGACAGAGGTTCTTTTCATTAAATTCTGTGCCCCTTCTTCTCCAAACGTACCTTTGCTCATTCCGGCCAAAAAGTTAAATTTTAACCTCTTCGGTCCACAGAACTTGTTTCCAAAATGCATCAGACTTGTCTATATGTTCATTTGCAAAGATCAAACGCTGATTTTTGTGGTGAGGACGTAGAAGAGGTTTTCTTCTGATGTCTCTTCCATGAAGACCATATTTGTACAAGTATCTCTTTATAGTAGAACAGTGTACCACAACTCTAGTGTCTGCCACATCTTTCTGAAGGGATCGTGCAGTCAAACATGGGTTTTGAATTGTTTTTCTCACAATCCTGCGAGCTGTTCTGTCTGATATTTTTCTTGGTCTTCCAGATCTTGCTTTAACGTCCACTGTTCCTGATGACTACCATTTCTTAATTACATTCCGAACAGAGGATATTGACATCTGAAAACACTTTGTTATCTTCTTATAGCCTTCTCCAGCTTTGTGAGCATCAACTATTTTCAGTTTCAGGTTTCTAGACAACTGCTTAGAAGATCCCATGGTGCTGATTGTTGGGGCAAGGTCAGATGAGTCTGGGCATTTAAAACCTTTGAGATTGACATCACCTGGTCTTCCCAGATGATGATTGAGAACAATCCATGACACTGGCAGGTCTCAGCCTTGCAAAGGGGGCAGTGCATGCTATAAATTCTGCAGGGTGCCCAAACTTTTGAAGACGCCATTTTTTTGTTTTCTGTAATTTTGAAAGTGTCAATGATGGAAATAAAATCTAACTTTTGTTGACATATTATAAGAATGTCTAATCTGTAATTTGATGCCTTTTGGAGATTTTTACATCTTTCCTTGGCTTCTTTATGCACATTAATACAAATTTTTACCTGGGGTGCCCAAACTTTCGATCCCCACTGTATGTGGTTTCTCCATACTCAGGAGAAGCAGCAGAATACATTTTGGGGTGTAATTCCCCATATACCCATGGCATGTTTGAGAAATTTATCATTTAGTGACAACATGTGTAAAAAAAAATGTAATTTTCCCAAAACTTGTGGCAAAATATAAAATTTTCCATGGACTCAACATGCCTCTAGGAAAATATTGTGGGGTGTCTACTTTCCAAAATGGGATCATTTGTTTTTTTTTTTTTTTTGCTATATGGGCATTTCATGGCCTCCGCAACTGTGATAGGTAGTGTGGGGTGAAGGCATACATTTTCGCCCTTAGAAATCCTGAAGGCGGTGATTGGTTTTTTGGGTCCCATATGCAGATAGGCTCCCAAAAAGTCTCACACATGGGGTATCCCCATATTCAGGAGAATCAGCAGAATGTATTTTGAGGTGTAATTCCACATATACCCATGGCATGTGTGAGCAATGTATCATTTCAGAGACAACTTTGTGTAATTTTTAGTTTTTTTTGTAATTTTTTAATCACTTGTGACAAAATAATAAAATATTCCATGGACTCACTATGCCTCTCAGCAAATAGCTTGGGGTGTCTATTTTCCAAAATGGGGTCATCTGGGGGGGGGGGTTGAACTGTCCTGGCATTTTATGGCCAACATTAGAAGCTTATGTCATGCATCACCCACTCTTCTAACCACTTGAACCACCAAGTCTTTTCTGACAATTTTTGTTTACATGAAAAAATATTTTTTTTTGCTAGAAAATTACTATGAACCCCTAAACATTATATATTTTTTTAAATCAGAGGCCCTACGGATTAAAATGGTGGGTGTTGCAATTTATTTTTTACAAAGTATTTGCGCAGCGATTTTTCAAATGCATTTTTTGTAGAAACAAATCCTTTTTGAATTATAATGCACAAAAACACACTATATTGCCCAAATATTTGGTGAGGTATAAAAGATGATCTCATGCTTAGTACATAGACCCCAAACATAACATGCTTTAAAAATAATACCCGCACAGTGGTGACAAACTACTGTAGAGTTGCAGGACTCCAGAGTAAAATGTGCTCAGTATGATAAATCATCAATCAGACATCACATATCCTCCAGAAACTTCAAGTGTCCATTGCTTTAAGTTTGTCTCAGTGGATGTAGGGAAAGGGATGTACTCCGTGCATATAAAATGAAGGAAACATCCACATAGTGTAAAACCACAAATATTCTTTAATGTTGCAAAAAGGTATAAAAGGTACTCACATTTCAAAGGGTAAAACAAGCATAGATAGTCAATCCAAGGAAGGTAAACCATGCATGACAGTGGATATGTTTGTGTACACAGCAAAAACCAGCGTGGCAAGGACACGTACATAGGCTCTGCCTAGTCTGCTTCTCATGCCTCTGCAAACTTGAGGTACATGGGCTTTCTCATTCTTCCAAGCCTGCCAAAGGATCCGAGAATATGTGGAGAAGGATCACTATTGGTTGGCAACCCTCCTTGACCACAGATACAAGGGGAAAGTCTTGGAATTCATCCTGTCCCCACAGAGGAAGCAGGAGGTGAAATCTCTTGAAGACACCTTAAAGAGGATTTTATGTAATGCCTTTCCCGACACTGGTAGGTTACAGTCTGGTGGAAAATGTAGTTTTGAAGTTTATGCCGGTCAAGAGAGGAGCCGGGGAAAAGGACTTTTTTAGTCCTCGGTGCCCAGGACTACCGGCTTCCACATCCTATCGGAAGCATCTGTATCATATGGTGGGAGATTATCTAGGGGATAAAACAGACATGGAGAGCTTTCCAGTTGATGATCCACTGGGTTATTCAGTGCTGCCGGAGGTTTTGTGACAGATAAGTGAGCGCATCTGTCCACAGACTCCACGGACTGTCTGACAATTGTCAAAATGAATCAGTCCTGAATTAGCAACAGCTATCAAGCCCCTGATGTCAATGTCGCTGAATGAGTGCTTTCTGGATCTTGAATCTCTGAAAGACTGTCTAGGCTGCCTAGCTTTGTGGGTGCTGTTTAAATCTGGATGAAAATGTTTGCTGTATTTGAATCCATCTGTAGAAAGGACCCTCATGCGAGAGGCCTTATATAAAAACTCTATACATAGTTATCCTGTACCCCTGACATGGGCGGCCCTTCGTAAGCACTCAAGTGGGAACAGGACAATGGACACCACCTCAATACCAAAGATTGGCCTGTTTGGGCTGCTACCAAAAGCTTTGGGCTGCTACCAAAAGCTTGACGCCTAGCGTGCAAGCTATAGAAAGAAACTATAAGATATTCTCCCACTGGTACTTGGCACCTTTGAGAACAGTGAAATACGTCCCGTTCTACCCTTCTCAGTGCTTCAGGGGCTGCCCGAGCCGGGTACCCACTATCATATATGGTGGCAGTGCCCACTTGCACAAGCATTTTGGAGGGAAATATTTCACATGGCCTGGCGACTTTTTGAAGTGGCCCTGAAGCCAGACCCGACTTTAGCTTTATTAAGCTTGAACCGGATACGCTGTCCCGCATTCAATTTAAACTTGCTCTCTTCCTCCTCACAGCAGCTAGACAAACAATAGCTAAAACCTGGAAAACATCTAACTTATCCACGGCTGAGACTAAAGCTAGAATGACTAGATTCCTTATCCACGCCAAAATGGAGGCCATGGACAAAGAGCAACCTTCCAAATTTGAACGGGTATGGGCACCCTGGATTGACCACTATCTCTCGCCCCTCTTTGATCTTGAGACCTTTCACCCCTGGTGACATCTAAGTTTGATGCTCAGACTATTAGGGCGTGGAGAGGGGTACTGGGACTGCCGAGCGGACTTCTACTTCAACTTCTAGCTCTACCTTACTTTCCCTCTTTCTTTCCTTTGCTCTTCCTTTCTCTCTCTTTTTTCTTTTTTTCCTTTCCTTGTTCTCTTTTTTCTCTAGGGTATTTACAATAGCTGATCAATTTGACTCAACTTGCAGAACTTGGTCGTTTTTCCAGTTGTGTCGGCTAACAGTGTAACGCATGTATCCTGGCTGTGACCTGTATTGTATCCCGGGCTCCCTTTGCAGGCACAGTTTGCTCCCAGTAGGGGTGTCTGGGAAGGCTCGCTCAACCACCTGTCTCAGCCAGTTTTATCTTGTCAGGAATGTTGTAAGTACAAAGGTATTCTATGTTGCGACCCACAGGCCGTATTTACCAGGCCTGCTCGGGCCGGTATACAATTATATATGCACTGATTGTTCTGTGCAGAACCCTGACCATATCAAGTTTGCATGATGTCTTTTTCTACTGTACACGCTCTGTAAACTTCAAACCCCAATAAATCTTTTGAACAAGAAAATTTTTGGTGTAGGCTTCATGGGCACAATTAACCCAAGGACCAATTTTTCCAGCACCTGTTTAACAGGTACATATCATTTACATTTTTGACCGCAAGGCCAATTCTTGCTTTCATTAAGAATACCTTTATAGTGTTATTGTGTGAACACACGACCGACACCCAAAGACCAAGTTTTCTGCAGCTGTTTGGCAGGTGCGTATAATTTAAATTTTTGACAGCAAGGTCAATTCTTGCTTTCACCAAGAGTACCTCTATAGGGTTATTGTGTGAAGGCATCATCGGCACTTAAAGACCAATTTTCCACACCTGTTTGACAGGTGCATATCATTTAAATTTTTGACAGCAAGGCCAATTCTTGCTTACAAGAGTACCGTATATACTCGCGTATATGCCAAGTTTTTTGACACTGATTTTGTGTCAAAAAAACGAGATTCGGCTTATACGCGAGTCAACAGTGATTGCCAGTACAAAAGCGAGGGCACATTCCGCGGGCACCCGTGGCGGCTGAGAAGCATTCCAGTGATGCCGTCACGTCCGCTGACGGCCTGCTGGAGGGCGGAACTTCAGCTCAGTCACACTTGTGATGTGACTGGGCTGAAGGTAAGGGGACTTCCTATGAATGGAATAAGGCTGCTGTGTCCTTCTTATATGTAAAAATGTAAAGGAAAAAAAAACAGTTTGGCAATTCGATTAACTAACCATATTAACCCTTATTGTTTGTTGCTATATTTAATAAAGTAATTAAATATGGCATTGAACAATAAGGGTTAATATGGTCAGATATTCAAATGACAAAACTTTTTTTTCATTGATACATGTCCCTCAGGGCAGTACCCGGACCCCTATAACCATTGTATGCCCAATTACTTGCATATAAGCCTTCAAAATGGGCACTTTTGATTTTTCTAGTTCGGGTCCCATAGACTTCAATGGGGTTTGTTAATCAGCTCCGAATGTTTGCAATGTTCAAAAGTTCTGCCGCAAACCGAACAGGGGTTAGTTCGGCCCATCTCTACTAATGACTATAATTGATTGTTTACATGGAAAGACTGATGAGACTTTAACAACTTTGTAGAGGTCACTGTAGCATGTTGACATTCTATAAATTTGAGGAACCAATAATTATACCAATAATAATAATGAATCGATTTACACTATTTCTAGTGATTTCTGTGTTTACACTGCAAATATTTTACTTAAGCACATGTGGCTAAATGTGTTTGTCTCTACCACTGTAATCAGAGTATTAGCAATTAGTATTAGTTAAGTATACTGAAAAAAATTAATTGAGCAAAACTTCATTATATATACTGCATGCACACATATCACACAAATCCTATGGGAATCATCTTCAATTAAGTCAAACATCTTATTTGCTGTCATCGTTATTACATTCTATTACTTTTTCTAATTTATCTTAAGACTCAGCTTCACCTGGTGTCCACCCTCTAGGGATTTTCTCAAGGATTATTAAGGTTTACTGGCACAGATTTCTTTAAATAACAATGAACTGGAGCAGCACTCTTTCTTTCTAAGCAGGGTGCACTATTCTGCATGTACTTGTTTGTGTAATATGTTTCCCTGTGTATCAATTAATCAGCATTAATAAAGATATTCTACTGAAACAGGTAAGAAAAAGTGTATACTAAGTTAGCTTTTGAATATTTAATATATGTTTCAGCATGGCTGTTATTGAAGCACAAAGACATTTAAATCAGGTAATATACAACAATCGGTGTTGTGAATAGAGTGGATTGCCTTCTAAAATGTCCTAAGTTGCTGATAACCTCCCATAGCCTTAAGGTGACTTTGTCATGACAAAATATGAGGACTGCAACTGCTGACTTCTCCTAAAGCTAGACACTATTCGAATTTCAACCAATTCCTTTGGAAATTGGTTATGTGGGTATACATAAAACTATGTGCATGAGAAAGTATTTGTATGAAAGTGATATTAAGGCTTCATGTACACAGGATGTTTGAAAACCTCTTCTGCACTTTGGAACTTGACAGCTAGTAACCGACATATAAAAACATCCATTGTAATGCTTTAACATGCCACGTTTAGCGGCGTTCATGAGCGTTTGAAACGTTTGTTACAGATTACCACGTTTTGACATGTTTACCCGCTGTTACATGCATTTGGCATTTCAAATGCCACTAAACTACCATCCTGAACACGATTTTCTGCTTGATAAAAGTGGTTGTGAAGGTATTTATATATATATTTTGTATTAAAATAATCAACATACTTACCTGTTCAATGGTATTGAAACATCAAAGGAGCTGTGTGAAAAATTGCCAGCTGAAAGGCAACTGCATCCATTCAGCTGCAGCTGATGTTTCGGTACTCTGTCAGAGACAAGCTGCAGCTGTTAGAATATCTGACTCATTAGGTGCGTTTTTTTTTTTTAGCTCTGATAAGGGAGGGAATTTGGGAAACTTATCTTCCATGCGGCTGTCCAGGAACCCAGGGAGTTGTGAGTAAGACCAAGGCCCCTTTCACACGGACGTTCATGCAGCCCTATGGAACGACGGATGTCAGCGGAGACATTTCATCTGACACCTGTCACTCTCTGATCCGATCCAGACCCGTAAAGTGTGACGGAGGAAAACTCAATTTTTTCAACCGTCTGCAAATCGGATCGGATGACAACGGACAGGCGGATACGTTGTCATCCGATTTTCCATAGGGGAGAGCGGGGACTCTGACGGATTCATCTCTGCACAGAGAGCAGAGATAGATCTGTCATGAAACAGAGTCCGTTTATGGACATGGCCATGTGAAACCGGCCTTAGAACCCTTTCACATTGAGGTGCTTTATGGGCCTTTACAGCTACAGGCTAAAAATAGCACCTGTAAAGCGCCTCTTAATTAAAGTCAGTGTGTGCTTTCACACTGGGGCAGTGCGCTTGCAGGAGAGGAAACAAACTCCTGCAAGCAGCATTTTTTGGGGCGGTGCGGGAGTGATGTATACATCGCTCCTCCACCGCCCCTGCTGTACACCGCTCCAGAAGCGCCGCGCACGGGTGCTTTTAACCCCTTTCTAACCCCTTCTCAGGGGTTAAAAACTCCCCACTGCTGCCCGAATAGCGGCACCAAAGCGGACGGCCCCAGTGTGAAAGGGCTCTTAAAGTGGCTCTTAAGTAATTTTTTCAACTTTCCATCTATTAAATCTTCTGTCCTTGTTGTTTTAACTTTGGATAATAAAACATTTTTTTTCTGCCAGTAAATACCTTATACAGCCCACTTCCTCTTTCTTGTCTGGTGATTAGCCTAGGCTTATGACGTCATGCACACTCTATCACTCTCGTGAGAGTTTGCCAGGAAAGGAGGGGGTGAGTCATAAGAGGGCCAATGAGAGCTGCAGGGCTGCAGAGCTGGAGGTGTGCCTCTGTGTGTCTGTGTAAATCCAGGAAGTGAAAAGATAGCATGTTCAGCTGCCCACAGTTAAAATGGATGCAGCCAGACTTAGGCCTGATTCACACCTATGCATTTTTAGCACTTTTTGCAGAACCGTTCCATAGGAAACCATGTTAAATGGACTGTAGTGCAAATCTGCAAAATTCAAAAAGCACTAACAATGCATATATGTGAATCAGACCTTAGTGGATGGAGATTTGTGCAGCATATTTGGCAAATACAGAATCACATTATATATAAAATAATATGCAAAGTGGTTGGAGGAAAGCTTCAGAATGGCAAATATGTTTTTATTACAAATTATGGGAGCAGACTGCAGTTCCTCTTTAAAATGGCCTGTGCCTGCATCTGAGCATGGCAGCTGACCAGTCTACACCAGTGCTTCTCAACCTAGTTCCTCAAGTACCCCAACAGGCCATGTTTTGGGAATTTTTCTTAGATGAAATAACTGTCCAAAATACCAAGCCATTGACTCAGATTTAAGGCACCTGCGCAAGATAAAGGAAAACCTGAAAACATGGCCTGCTGGGGGTACTTGAAGACTGAGGTTGAGAACCACTGGTCTACACATTAGCAGCTACATTACGCTGAGTTAATTGTTATTATGTGTGGCGTTGTGTGTTACTATGTGTGCAAACCTAGCCACACATGCACATTTATCTCATTCAGGCTATAGTGAAGGAATCTCCCCTCCCCACTGTTGAATTCAGGCAGCTGCAGCATCCATGGTTTGTCCAAATAATTAAACAATGATTACACCTGCGACTTCATCCACCCAGCTTCTTCAATTTTTCAAAATTTGTTGAACCAGGTGCTGCCCACAATTCAGCAGGAACTGGCTAAAATTTGAGTTGTGTATGACCAGCTTAAAAAAGTATGGGTTTTCGTTTTTTTTTAGAACCATACTTACCTCCAATGCTGCATCTGTCCCTCGACGCCTCTAACAATGAAAACTGAGCAATCGAACACCACCGACTGCCCGGTTCTTACAGCTCCATGAGCAGAGAGCTGCTGACTGTCAATCAGTGGCTCTCTGTTCTCTGCTCTGCCCCCCCCCCCCCCACTCACTGGAGTGCTAGGCTGTGGAGGGGACAGGAATGGCCAGGTCAGGCTCTCAGCGAGCCTCTCAGGAGCTATTTTTGCACATGTAATGCACATTATGCTGATGAATATAGGAGGTAGGCTACTTCCTGTTGCTGCAACCCTGTCACATGATTTTGAGTATATGGGCCCCCTTCTTAATATTCGCACAGGGCCCTATTTTGTCCTTGGTGAACCTGTTACTTTGTCCTAAATGTCTTCTCATCTCCAGGTACTGGAAGAAGGAGATTATTCCTCCGATTCATCAATGGGTAGACATTGTTAATGACACTGTTCTTATGGAGGAGATGCAGGCCAGGGAACTAGATACTTGAGGCAAATATAAAACGCTATGGGGAATCTGGACTCTTTATTTGAATTTGGATTAGTTCCAATGGCGATTCCTCATCTAGAGTGGATACCCTCCATTCATGAGGAATCAGGCTCGTGCTATAGGTCACACAAGCTTAACAGATTCATTCTCGGGTTCCTTTGTCTTTCTCTTAGTTCTGATCTATCTCTTTCTATTCTCTTTTTTTTTTTTACTTTCCTCCTGTTTCTTCTCGAGTCATCTGTTTCGCTTCTTCACCTCCCTTTTTGGGTAAATTGTATTTTGATTCTGAAATCAGGACAATCAGATCGCTCATTGTTTTACTTGCAAGATTTGTTACCCAGATTTTCTTCATTCCCTTTCTATTGTGTAACCATACAAGCTTTGTTTTGTTTTGAAAATCCAGTAACAATAAAAAATATGTTCAACCTAAAAGTAAACCTATGAGAAACTTAAAAATAATCAAACATTTGTAGAATATAGCCACCAATATAGGCTGTCAGTACACAGAGCATACACTTTTAGATTCTCTCCTATAGTCAGTATGTGAGCACTAATGCCTCTTTTTTTTTTTTTTTTAAAAGAGATTTTATTTGCATATAATCAAAGGAATACAAAGTGAATGGACATAATACAGTTTCATGCAGAAGTGTACAGAGTACATACAAGATTCCTGAAGAGAGGGAAATTGTGTTTAGAACGTTCATTTTGTTACTCGCTAGACTAACAGGACTAAAGTCTTAGTTTTATGTTAAATGGGTTTTTCCCTCCACTTCTTCGCTTTGTCTACTGAGCTCTTCTTTGTCCTCCTTTCATTTTTTTTTTTTCTCTTAT
>BLSH010416536.1:741308-770427 GCA_018402905.1 Glandirana rugosa
GGACTATTTTAGGGAGGGTCTGGTTGTCCGGTTTTTGCGGTCTTCTCTACGGCCCATATTAATAATTTACTAGGGTATGGTAACGCCGGAAGCAGTCACCTATGCATAGACCTGGTTGGGAAGGGCACTGGGCACAATGATAAGTGGTGTTTCCTCTAACGCCTCTACTAGAGCACACCCGGCATCTCTTCTGGCGTTTTTGGCCTGTTGGTCTGGGAGGGATTTTATCAGGGAAATGGCGCTCGGACAGTCTGCTACACACATCTGATCTAATATTTTCGGGTGGGCCATTGGGGTATAAAAGTGTGGTGACTATATCCTCCTGGTAGCCAAGGAATGGTTTGGGGTTTGCGGTGGAATTTCGATAGATTACATAGGAATTGTATATGGCCAAATAGAAAAAATAGAGGGCAACTTTTTTATACCAGTAGTACGTTCTCCTGGTAAATAAATAGGGTTCCAGCATTTGATCGTTTCGATCGACTCCTCCCATGTACAAGTTATAATCATAGATGCAGGTTGGCTTCTGTATTGGGTCATTTCTTCGGGGGATCTCCACAAAGGTATTGTTGTGTATAGAAGATAACATATACACATCTCTTCTGTCCCTCCACTTCACAGCCAGAACTTCCTCATTACGTAGACTTGCCATCTCTCCTTTTCTAAGCTTCATGTTTACTAGTCTTTGAGGAAAGCCCACCCGATTTTTTCTGGCTGTGCCACAGGCTGGTGTAATCTTCCTGTAGAGGTTCTGGAACAGAGGTAAACTAGTATAAAAATTATCCACATACAGGTGGTAGCCTTTGTCCAGGAGGGGGTAAATTAATTGCCAAACGATTTTACAGCTTGCACCTAAATATTCTGGGCAATTAGGGGGATTCAGCTGGGAGTCCTTCACTTCGTAGACCTTGAAGCTGTGAACATACCCCGTGGTCCGGTCGCACAATTTGTAGACCTTCACTCCATAGCGGGCCCTTTTACTGGGGATATATTGTTTTATTCCCAGCCTTCCTCTAAATTTTACCAGGGATTCGTCAATGCATATATGCTGGTCGGGGGTAAATAATTGTGGAAAATAGTTTAGAATTGGGCTAATCTTGTAAAGACGGTCATAATTTGGGGCATTTCGGGGGCACTGGGTATTGTCATTAAAATGTAGAAACCTCATAATCATGGAAAATCTTGTCCTGGGCATTATGGATAAGAAGACCGGCATGTGGTAGATGGGGCGGGTGGACCAGTAGGAGCGGAGTTCATTTTTGCTGTTTAGTCCCATGCAGAACACAAGGCCCAAAAAGGTTTTACATTCATCCACTGTTACATCTCTCCACTCATAGGGACGGGAATAATAAGAGTTTGGATTCGCCTGTATAAATTGGTGTGCATATAGGTTGCACTGGGCAACAATGGATTGCAGCATGTCCTCAGTAAAAACTAAAGAAAAAAAATCAATGGGAGAGAAATTTTGTGTGTCCACCTGAACTCCTGGTTGGGCAGTAGGGGGGAATCCTAGCTTCTCCTGAATTGGGAGGAAGCCATAAGGGGTGCTGTAGTGAGTAGGGAAGGCCGGCATGAGACCTAACCCTTTGGGGCTGAGGTACAGCAGTGCTGGTGGATGGCACTGGGGTGCTGGTGGATGACACTGGGGTGCTGGCGGATAGCACAGCGGTGCTGGGGGATGGCAAAGCAGTGCTGGTGGACGGTATTGCCTCCTCATCAACGCGCCTTCGTCTGGCGGGTGGACAATATTCCTCATCTGAGTCCAGCTCTAATTCACTACTTGAGACGGGATCGTAGGCCATATCAGACTCCGGCTCAGACTCAGAGGAACTTGCAGGAGAGAGCTCCCTGTTGCTATCCTCAGCTGCGAGAATATTGTAGGCCTCCTCAGCAGAAAAAGATGTTTTTGGCAGTGTTGCAGCACTAATTGGCACTGATGACCCCTATGGCACTAATGAGGTGATGGGCACTGATGTCAGGTGACACTGACGACAGATCAGATGGCACTGATATGTGGCACTGGTGACAGGTTAGGTGGAACTGTTATGTGGCACTGATAACAGGTCTGGTGGCACTGGACACGTGGCACTGATGACAGGTCAGGTGACACTGATGACAGATCAAGTAGCACTGATATGTGGCACTGGTGACAGGTTAGGTGGAACTGATATGTGGCACTGATGACAGGTCCGGTGGCACTGGTATGTGGCACTGATGACAGGTCAGGTGGCACTGACACATGGCACTGATGACAGATCAGGTGACACTGATGACAGATCAGATAGATCTGATGATATGTGGCACTGGTGACAGGTTAGGTGGAACTGATATGTGGCACTGATGACAGGTCCGGTAGCACTGACACGTGGCACTGATGACAGGTCCAGTGGCACTGACACGTGGCACTGATGACAGGTCAGGTGGCACTGACACGTGGCACTGAGGACAGGTCAGGTGACACTAATGACAGATCAGGTAGCGCTAATGATATGTGGCACTGGTAACAGGTTAGGTGGAACTGATATGTGGCACTGATGACAAGTCCGGTGGCACTGACACGTGGCACTGATGACAGGTCAGGTGGCACTGGCACGTGGCACTGATGACAGGTCAGGTAGCACTGATGATATGTGGCACTGGTGACAAGTTAGGTGGAACTGATATGTGGCACTGATGACAGGTCCGGTGGCACTTTGACATGTGGCACTGATTGGTGGCACTGAAACGTGAAACTGATGACAGGTCAGGTGGCACTTTTTATGACACGTGGCACTGATGCTATGTGGCACTGATGCTATGTGGCACTGATTGGTGGCACTGACTGGTGGCACTGACTGGTGGCACTGGCAGATGGCACTGGCAGATGGCACTGGCAGATGGCACTATGATGGGGGGCACAGGTGAAGTGTGTTTTATGAACTCACATTCAAGGCAGCAGACAACGATCACTCTCTCCTCACACAGCGGTGTCTGTGTGAGGAGAGAAAGCAGGCAATGAGAGATGATCTCATATGTTTACATTTGAGATCATCTCTCATTGGACCCGCTGTTAATGTGGTAAATGGCCGCTGTGATTGGCCATTTACCACGATCTGTGATTGGCTGTGTCCAAGGGACACAGCGATCACAGAAATTCCGAGCAGCGCACCCGCGATCGCGGGCGGGGGGCGAGCAAAGGGGACGACGTCCATGGACATCGTCCCTGTCATTTCAGATCCGCGCTGGAGCCGTACTTCGGCAATAGGCCGGATCTGGAGGGGTTAATGACTTTTATCTTCTGCATGACTGACCCTTTCCTCTCACTTCCAGTAATATGATTTGAACACTGGCCTTATGAATCCTAGACTTTCCTTTCCCATACTTTGATAGTGACCATAATAATAATAGTGGGACTAGGGAAACAGAAAAAACATTCCCTTGTTAAAGGATATACAGTATCTCACAAAAATGAGTACACCCCTCACATTTTTGTAAATATTTTATTATATCTTTTCATGTGACTGAAGAAATTACACTTTGCTACAATGTAAAGTAGTGAGTGTACAGCTTGTATAACAGTGCAAATTTGCTGTCCCCTCAAAATAACACACAGCCATTAATATCTAAACCACTGGTAACAAAAGTGAGTACACCCCAAAGTGAAAATGTCCAAACTGGGCCCAAAGTGGCAATATTTTGTGTGGCCACCATTATTTTCCAGCACTGCCTTAACACTCTTGGGCATGGAGTTCACCAGAGCTTCACAGGTTTCCACTGGAGTCCTCTTCCACTCCTCCAGCAAGAAGATTCCCCCCACAGAAAAAGGGACTTTAAATAGGTTGGTCAACCACTGACATAGTATAAAATAGTATATTTATTGATATTTAGAAAGATCATCAAATGTACATTAAACAAAGAAAAAATTATATATATCTCTATGAGACAATTGAAATTAACAGCAGAAACATTGATATTAAAAAGCAGTCACAATTGCATAGTACCCATGTTGCCTTGATGGAGTGTTGCTCTGGGAGTACACAACTGATGAGTCCATGTTCCACAAATGATGCGGTTATCCTCTGCGATGGAATGCGGTTACCCAACATATATATGTTTCGGAGATTTTACGCCCTTCATCAGGGTAGCTGTGCAACAAGCTGTGGCAACTGAGTGTGTTATGATAAAAGCACTTAGTCTTCTCTAGTAGGGAGGAAACAAAAGACAAAACAACAATCAAAAAATCAAAAAAGATCTTGTGTTAATAAATTTGTGATCAATAGCCTGGAGCAAATGATCATCACCCCATGGGTGAGATGATGTTACCTACACTCTCAAAAAAAATACCTGGTTTAAGGTGATCACAAACACACCCCACATTGGTGGGGGGAGATGAAATAGGTAGATGACACTGCAGATGGGCGGACAGACCTTGTCAACAAGGCACGGCTTGGTGCTACCACAAATGCCAACAAAGAACCTCCAAATGGTCTGGGAAAAAAAGGGAAGGGAAAGGGAGGAGAGAAAAAAAGGGGGGGTTGTTATATAAGATATACGCAGAGACCCCCAAGACAAAGGGGGGGGGGGGATTTGTCAAAAATATGTCAGTCCATAAAGTAGGCGGAGCACACATAAAGACTCACCAATCATAAGTCTCTATCAAAAGAGATGTCCGGTAGAAAAGAAGAGAGACATAAAGTCATAAGAGAGACAATAAAGTAGTCATATTCCTTCTTTGAGAGCAACCGAGGGGATCTACCTGCGGTCCCGGATGTGTGTGTCTCTCTGTCTCTGCCGACCCTATAATTAGATACAAATATATGAAGATGCATATACCCAGAAGGGAAAAGAAAAAACAGAAAAACAAGGGAGAAAAGAAAAAGAAAGAATAGAGGGGAGGAGGAGGGGGAAGGGCTTGCCCATAATTACTACCCCAAACAGATAGGGGAAACCATCCTCCACAGTATCCCCACAATCAAATCCATCCACTTAAACCAAAGGTGTAGAAAAATCCACCGGTGTGCACAAGAAACTGCATGTAGAAAAAGCAAACAAACGAACAAATGCATAAGGAGAAAAGCACATCAGTGGAGGGAAAAGAAAAACAACAAAAAAGATCAAAGAACCAAGAGGGGACACGCGGGGACGACGGCATCGGTCCCACAGTGCATAACCCCCCGTGCACACATGCCCCACAGCGAGAGAGGGGGAAGGGAAAGGGGGGGGGAAGGGGGGAGGGAGGGGGAGGGAGGGGGAGAGAGATGGTTGTTCCATCAATGATGTCCCACCTCTTCCACTCTTCCATGACGACATAATGGAGCTGGTGGATGTTAGAGACCTTGCCCTCCTCCACCTTCCATTTGAGGATGCCCCACAGATGCTCAATAGGGTTTAGATCTTGAGACATGCTTAGCCAGTCCATCAACTTTACATCATGAGGGGTAGGGGACAGGCGGAAGGGGGGACACGGACCATATATCAGAATCAACTGATTAGGTCTATGTGGAGTTCCGACTCATCCAGTGCAGAATGGAGCTCACCTGTCTGGACCAAAACTGGTAAATTACACAAAGGAAGAGGAAAGTGATCCTCAAAAGGGGTCCATACCTCAAGGGTAAGAGGTGGGAGATAGACCGCAGAATACTCCAAAATATAAACTTTATTGAAACATTGTTTACCTGACAGTGAATGTATTTCACAGTGATGTTTTTTCATTATTTTCAATAAAGTTTATATTTTTGAGTATTCCGCAGTCTGTCTCCCACCTCTTACCCTTAAGGTATGGACCCCTTTTGAGGATCACTTTCCTCTCCCTTTGTGTAATTTACCAGTCCATCAACATTACCCTCAGCTTCTTTAGCAAGGCAGTGGTCATCTTGGAGGTGTGTTTGTGGTCATCATCATGTTGGAATACTGCCCGGTGGTCCAGTCTCTGAAGGGAGGGGATCATGCTCTGCTTCAGTATGTCACAGTACATGTTTGCATTCATGGTTCCCACAATGAACTGTAGCCCCTCAGTTCCCTCCGCACTCATGCAGCCCCAGACCATGACACTCCCACCACCATGCTTTACTGTAGGCAAGACACACTTGTCTTTGAATTCCTCACCTGGTGGCTGCCACACATGCTTGACACCAAATAAGTTTATCTTGGTCTCATCAGACCACAGGACATGGTTTCAGTAATCCATGTCCTTAAGCCCCGTACACACGGTACAACAGTTGTACAACAACGGTCATACAACCAGCTTGTTGTACGATCATCCGACGTTAGTACATGCGATTACAACAGCCGTTGTACAACGGTTGTACAGCTGAAGTTGGATGAGCAGACTAGAAAACTTTGGTTGTACGACTGTTGTACCGTGTGTACAGAGAAGTTGGGCCAAAAAAGTTGTACGCGCAAAACAGGCATGCTCAGAATTCAGGAACTCCCAGAAGTGTCTGTTCTGGGAAACCTACATTCCTAATTCACAAATCACATTCACCTGAACTTCCTCTTTATATGCTCGTAGCACATCACCACGTTAGGCTTGGTTGTACAATCGCTTAGTTCATGTCAGTATGCGAGACACAACAGCCAACATCCAACTTGGCCCAACTTGTACAACCGTTGTGTACGAGGCTTAAAGCCCCATACACACTATACAATTTTCTGTAGAATTTTGCCTTCAGATTTACCAAAACCATGTAGTATAAGGACCTGCCTGATTGCATGCAAATTTAAACTCTTACGGTTTGACCTCATATTATATGGTTTTGGTAAATCTGAAGACAAACATCTACAGAAAATTGTATAGTGTGTATGTGGCTTTAGTCTGCTTGTCTTCAGCAAACTGTTTGCGGGCTTTCTTGTGCATCATCTTAGGAAGAGGCTTCCTTCTAAAATGACAGCCATGCAGATCAATTTGATGCAGTGTGCGGCGTATGGTCTGAGCACTGACATGCTGATGACCCCCCACCCCTTCAACCTCTGCAGCAATGCTGACAACACTCATACGTCTGTTCTGAGTGTAACCTATCCTGTTAAACCGCTGTATGGTCTTGGCCATCGTGCTGCAGCTCAGTTTCAGGGTCTTAGCAAACTTATTATAGCCTAGGCCATCTTTATGTAGAGCAACAATTGTTTTTTTCCAGATA
Source organism: Glandirana rugosa (assembly GCA_018402905.1). Taxonomy (NCBI): domain Eukaryota; kingdom Metazoa; phylum Chordata; class Amphibia; order Anura; family Ranidae; genus Glandirana; species Glandirana rugosa. The sequence goes on from BLSH010416536.1 coordinate 748,424, forward strand.
CTCAGAGAGTTCTTTGCCATGAGTTGCCATGTTGAACTTCCAGTGACCAGTATGAGAGTGAGAATGATAACACAAAATTTAACACACCTGCTCCCCATTCACACCTAAGACTTTGTAACACTAACGAGTTACATGACACTGGGGAGGGAAAATGGCTAATTGGGTCCAATTTGGACATTTTCACTTAGGGGTGTACTCACTTTTGTTGCCATTGGTTTAGACATTAATGGCTGTTTGTTGAGTTATTTTGAGGGGACAGCAAATTTACACTTTTATACAAGCTGTACACTCACTACTACGCATTGTAGCAAAGTGTAATTTCTTCAGTGTAATCACATGAAAAAGTTTAATAAAATATTTACAAAAACGTGAGGGGTGTACTCAATTTTGTGAAATACTGTATTGCACCCTACTTTAAACAGGGACTATTGCCTAAATTTAGTTTTTAGCTGGGTGGTAGTTAGCTCAGACTAAATGTTTAGTTGTTCAATTGAACTTTCCCTAAGCTCAGTTGAGGTGTTATTTCTCACTGCTGCCAGTAGATGTCGAAAAATTAGAATATCATGCAAAAGTTAATGTATTTCAGTAATGCAACTTAAAAGGTGAAACTAATATATGAACTAGACTCATTACATGCAAAGCAAGATAGTTCAAGCTGTGATTTGTCATAATTGTGATGATTATGGCTTACAGCTCATGAAAACCTCCTTGACTGTTCTACAATAAATCTTTAACTAGTTGCATACTCTGGGCATACTAGTCGTCCAAAAACATGTCATCATTGTACACAGGGCGTGTCTAGTACGTCCAGGCCTTCTGCCCTGCTGCAGGGATCTCTCCCTAACCCAGTACCCAGCAATTCAGTTCTAATTAATCACAGCTGCATTGCCTAGTACACAGAGAAGGTCGGCAGCATGGGGCTGTAAAAAAAAAGCAGTCTGGCAATGTTTATTTGCTCAGCCGTAAATACACAAAGTCACATCGAAACATTGAATCCTTTGTAACTTTCTGTGTTTTTCATCTACAGATCAAAGGGATGAACTAGTTAATAGTTAAATCTTTTCTCTGTTTTTGTTTGCTTTGTTGATTAATATTTTTACACCTTTTACATATATTTACACATATTACACTGAAAAAAGCACAAAATTGCAAAAACCCACCTTGCTTCATTTTTAACCACCTCCCACCCAGCCACTGTATATATACGGCTGGGTGGGAGCTTCCCCGTTCTGACAGGACGTGTATTTACGTCCTGCAGAAAGGGTGCTCGCAGCGCAGCCACGCGGCGCACTGCAACTCGATCCTGTGATCATTATGATCACAGGATCCAGCCGAGTAGAGATCGGGATATGGGCACAGTGATTGGCCCTCCCGATCATGTGACGGCTGTGTCCAACGAACGTCTCTGTGACAGTTCTCCCCCTGCCGAGCTCAGTGAGAGCTCAGTGCGGGGGGGGGAGGGGGGAAGCTGCAGCTATGTGACAGCTCTCTGCATGATGATGATTTCATGCAACAAGCTCTCACAGATCGCCCCCACACAGTGCACCAAGCACCACTGATACCCCTGTGCCCATACACATAAGTGTCCCCATAAAACAGTCCCCAAAACATCTGTATGTCCCCCATCACATCTGTCACCATACACAAAACATCTGTCACAGTCCCCAAAACATCTGTATGTCCCCGTCACATCTGTCACAGTCCCCAAAACATCTGTCTGTCCCCGTCACATCTGTCACAGTCCCCAAAACATCTGTCTGTCCGCCAACACCAAATAAACCCCAATTTGGGTTATTTTTACCAAAGAAATGTAGCAGTATCATTTTTGGTCAAAATTTATGAAGAGAAATTACTTATTTGCAAAATTTTATAACAGAAACAAAGAAAAATGCATTGTTTTTGAACATTTTCAGTCTTTAATTTATAGCGCAAAAAATAAAAAACCCAGAGGTGATTAAATATGACCAAAAGAAAGCTGTATTTGTGTGAAAAAAATGATAAAAATTTCATATGGGTACAGTGTCGCATGACCGCGCAATTGTGATTCAAACTGCAACAGCGCTGAAAGCTGATAATTGGTTCGGGAAGGAAGGGGGTTTAAGTGCCCAGTATTGAAGTGGTTAAATAACTTTGCAATGCTTTATACCAAAATCATAATTTTAGGCAGGGTTCACTCTAGCTGCAGCCACGGCTCACAGCAGGGGGGTCTGGTGGGTCCCTGTTCTCCGTTTCAGGTACGAGTCAGGTCTGAATATTTGCCTGAATCGGAGCCAAAGACGCACAGGACCCATTCTTAATGCAGACTGCGGCTGCTCCAAAGGTGTGTGAACTGGGCTCCATTGAGAGCCGGTCCCACTCTCCTGTCATTCGAATTGGTTGCAGAGAAACCCGCAAACAATTTGTATAAGTGTGAACCCAGCCTTAGAGTTGTTTTAAACAGGACAAATTACAGAATAAAATGCACTCTTTTCATGTGAAATAACACTATTTATGTTTAACCACTCCAGACCTGGAAGGATTTCCCAGGTTAGGACCAGAGCACTTTTTGCGATTCGGCATTGCGTCGCTTTTGGTGGTATTTGATCACCGCTGTGTCATTTTTGATTGCCCCTATAAACAAAGAAAGAGGGACAATTTTGCAAAAAAAAAAACAATATTTCTTACTCTTTGCTAAAATTCAAATCCACAAAAAATATTTAAAAAAAAAACATTTTATTTCATCGGTTTTGGCCGATTTATATTCTTCCTCATATTTTTGGTAAAAAAAAAAAAAATTGCAATCAGCGTTTATTGATTGGTTTGCACAAAAGTTGCCGCATTTACGGATGATTTTTTACTAGTAATGGCAGCGATCTGAGATTTTTAGCGGTACTGCGATATTGGGGCGGACATGTTGGACATTTTTGACACTTTTTTGGGACCAATGACATTTATACAGCGATCAGAAATTTAAATATCCACTGGTTACTGTATAAATATCATTGGCAGTGAAGAGGTTAACCTGCAGGGGGAGATCTAGGGTTAACTGTGTTCCCTGGGCGTGTTCTAACTGTGGGTGGGCTGGGCTACCATGGGCATAAGAGATCTAACTGATCCCAATGACAGGGATCAGTAGATTTCCTATGTCCCCATTGACAGAGCGGGGAACCGGCATGTTTACATTCGCGGTTCCCTGCTCTTTGGCTCTGGCAGCTCATCGCGGCTCGTCGGCGGACATCGGGTCTGCCCGAGCCACGGGCACACTCCTCCGGAGTGTGTCGAGCATGAGAGCGCGCCGCCGGCAGCGAGCGCTCCCCCCCTAGCTGCGCCTGAGCGAATCGCCGCCTGTTTACAGTGATTCGCGGGACGCATCCACACCGCCGCAGTAAATATACTGCGCGCAGTGTGGAAGCGGTTAAACTAACACTGTTCAAAAAAAAAGAAAAAAAAATCCTTTTGTTTAGTTTTATTACGTTTAATTGTCTAAGGATTATGAAAAAAAATATATTGTTGCAGGACAATATTCACAAAAAGGAAGCCTTGTTTGTCCTTAAAAAAACAATGTATGTATTACATTATCTTAAGTAATGACAAAATTATTGCAGAATTAACAGGCTCATAGCAGAAATTTTAAAATTGCTCTGGTCCATAAGGGGTAAACAAGTGTGAGAGCCAAAGTGGTTAAAAGGGTAAAAGTGACTGATGCCCATTGTTATTTCCTGTCCCCATCTTAGCCATGGACTCAGCCATAGGGTGAAATGATGGCCCACCCCTGTTCCTGGAGGTACCATTATATCTCCAGGGTGTCCAGGAGGTGCTACAATTTAGAGCCTGTGGGAATATGTTTTGCTTTGCCCCAATCAACCAACTGCAACTCAGCATTTTCATCATGGCGCTGTGGAGATTGTGAACTGTAACATCAAGTGAAGCCTCAGAGACTGTTTCCACTGTGCTATACCATCTCAGTGGGGAAGAGCCCAAAGTCTGTACCAGGAGTGAGGTTTCCCAGACTTTATCACTTTATTTGGAAGCTGAGGGGATAACTTCAGACTTCAGGCCTGATTGTGTGAGCTGGGGTCAAAAAGATAGAACATTTCAAGGAGTACTTTTTTTAAGTTAAAAACCTGTCTGTGCTGCCCCATGCATACATAGGTCACTGGGGATATCATAAATATCACTACAGAGGAAGCCATAGTTACTGCTGCACAATGAGTGTCCCGCCTAGAGATGTCACTGCTGCCACTAAAGATGTGCCATTTACAGACACCGCCACTGTTACTGGAAGTGATGCACGTATCCCTATCCAGAAGAGAATCAGCTCTGTTAAATTTTCCCATGCCCACAGTCCTGCCCGTGGCCTGCTACTACCTGAGCCAGAATTGGAGAGAGACATCATTCCTGGGAGATAAATGCCAAGAGCTGGTGAGAAATCCAGAGCAGAAGGAGCAGACAGTAGTGGCAAAGAGCCAGTGAGGCAGATATAATTTTATGCCTGCAGAAGAGTTTGGGGACTCTGAGATAGATTATTTATCTGATGTATATAATGTAGAGATTTTGGAGTCACAAGAGCTGCTGCAGGCTAGTGAAAAAGATGTTGCTTCTACACTGAGCAAAATTATAAATGCAACACTTTTGTGCTTGTCCATATTTATCATGAGCGGAACGTAAAGATCTCAGACGTTTTTGTACACAACAAGGCCTATTTCTCTCAAATATTGTTCACAAATCTGTCTTAAGCCTCGTTCTCACGGTTCGATTGTCGTACAATCGCGATTCTGATTTTTGTCAAAACTGTGTGTCCATGATTTTGTAAAGCATACTGACTATCTGAAAATTTTCATTCGACTGAACTCACGTCAGAAGTGACGTCATCTTTTGCATATTTTTGCATCTTTTTTTCTGAGCATGCGTAGTCTCGGTCGTACGATTTTTTTCGTACGAAAACAGCACTAACGAAAAGAAAATCAGACGTGGCATTGTCGTACAACAAAAATTTACTAGTCTGCACATTCAGCTTTTGTCTGACGAAAAATGTCTATAGGCTGTCGAAAGGAGCATACTAAGGTTAAAAATTTTGGACAACAGGCTGTTGAACGACAATTCCTGTCTGAATTTTGCATTGTGTGTACGGGCCTTAAATCTGTGTTAGTGAGCACTTCTCCTTTGCCGAGACAATCCGTCCACCTTACAGGTGTGGCATATCAAGATGCTGATTAGACAGCATGATTATTGCACAGGTGTGCCTTAGGCTGGCCACAATAAAAGGCCACTCTAAAATAAGTGCAGTTTTATCACACAGTACATTGCCACAGATGTCGCAAGTTTTGAGGGAGCGTGCAATTGCCATGCTTACTGCAGGAATGTCCACCAGGGCTGTTGCCCTTGAATTGAATCTTCATTTCTCTACCAAAAGCCATCTCCAAGGGCGTTTCAGAGAATTTGGTAGGGATGGGCCGAACACCCCAAGGTTCGGTTCCGAACAGAACATGCAAACAGGCAAAACATTTGTGCGAACATTCGAAAACCGTTAAAGTCTATGGGACCCAAACATGAAAAATCATGAGTGTTCATTTTAAAGGCTTATATGCAAGTTATTGCCCTAAAAAAATTATGGGGACCCGGGTCCTGCCCTAGGGGTCATGTATCAATGCAAAAAAAAGTTTTTAAATTGATAATTTTTTCAGGAACAGTGATTTTAATAATGCCTAAAGTGAAACAATAAAAATGAAATATTCCTTTAAATATCGTGCCTGGGGGGTCCCTTAGTCTGTCTTTAAAAGGGCGCATTTTAAGGGAAACCCTGTGCCAAATTTTTAAAACAAATTGCACATGCCCTCAACATGGGGAGTATGGGTGCTTGGGGGCAGGGGGGCTCTGCGCATCCCCACCCCAAAGCACCTTGTCCCAATGTTGATGGGGATGGGCACAAGAACCTCTTCCCCACAACCCTGGGCTGTGGTTGTGGGGGTGTGTGGGTGGGTGGCCCCCAGATCCCGACCCCCACATGTGAATTAATATCGGGTACATCGTACCCCTACTACTTCACCAAACGTGTCAAAAAATAAATACAACACAGGAGACAATTAGGGACAAGTCCTTTATTAAAAAATAAAAATAAGTGTCCCCCGTTGTAATCCATCATCAATCACGGCGAGCGACGGACCCGAAAAATACCCAAAAAAACAAACAAACAGCTCCTCCTCCATGTGAGGGCTCCCACTGACTGAGCTCTCTTTGGTTTGATGTTTTATTTATAGTTAAGGGCGAGGCCACTCAGTGATGTAATTAAGTGACCCACCCCTCTGACGTCCCATGGAGGAGGAGCTGTGCACGCCGTCTGTGTGCAATACATTATGGGGCGCTCCGTGGCGGCGAAGTCGCTGCGAACGCCCCATAATGTTCTAAATTCAATGAACGGGCAAACTTGCGTTCGACTCGAACTGTGGGCCAATCCCTAGAATTTGGCGGTACATCCAACCAGCCTCACAACCGCAGACCGCGTGTAACCACACCAGCCCAGAACCTCCACATCCAGCATCTTCACCTCCAAGATCGTCTGAGACCAGCCACCCGAACAGCTGCTACAACAATCGGTTTGCATAACCAAAGAGTTTCTGCACAAACTGGCAGAAACCATCTCAGGGAACCTCATCTGCATGCTTATCATCCTCATCGGGGTCTCGACCTGACTGCAGTTCATCTTCGTAACCGAATTGAGTGGGCAAATGCTCACATTCAATGGCGTCTGGCACTTTGGAGAGGTATTCTCTTCACGGATGAATCCTGGTTTTCACTGTACAGGGCAGATAGCAGACAAGCGTGTATGAAGTCATGTGGGTGAGAGGTTTGCTGATGTCAACGTTGTGGATCGAGTGACCCATGGTGGCGGCGGGGTTATGGTATGGACAGGCATATGCAATGGACAATGAACACAGGTGCATTTTATTGATGACATTTTGAATGCACGGAGATACCGTGATGAGATCCTGAGGCCCATGGTTGTGCCATTCATCCACGACCATCACCTCATGTTGCAAGGATCTGTACACAATTCCTGGAAGCTGAAAACACGACAGCATGTTCCAGTTCCTGCCAATATCCAGCAACTTTGCACAGCCTGTCACGCACCTGATGGTGGAGTCTGTCTTATGCAGGAAGTAACCACTCTTGCGGCACTTGTTTGCAGGTCCCCGGTAGAGTAGACAGGGAGCCCAGAAGCACAGGGAGGCATGAGGGCTGGACAGGATCCCTGGTGGTGATATGGATGGTCCAGTGAAGCTTGTGCAGATAGCGGGTGGTTGTACAGGCAGGCAATGCGGTACAAAGGGTTCAGGCAGAGGGGTCATCAAGTGCAGGCAGGGGTCGTCAACAGGCTGGCAGTGGAAGTACACAAGGATCAGGCAGAAAAGTTGTCGTGGGCAAGCTGGGGGTCGGTGCAGGCAGAAATCAACAAGGTCAAGCCGGGTCACAGGATCAGATAAACAGGAAATCAGGTTGCTCAGGAACACTCACACACTGTTGAGCAGACAGCACTGACCGCTGGGCGTTGTGAGCTTAAATTGGGCCATTTGGCGCTGTTTCCAGCGCACGCGCGCATGCGGGTGTGCGCATGGGAGCGATCGCGCATGCGGGGGTGCGCAAACGCACACTGCCATGCGCACGGCAAAACAGTCTTTTTCCTAACACAGCCATGGAAGAGGAAGGACCAACATTCCACAGGCCACAATCAACAACCTGATCAACTCTATGCGAAGGAGATATGCCGCACTGCGTTTGGCAAATGGTGGTCACAACAGATACTGACTGGTTTTTGGACCCCCCAATACAGTAAAACTGCACATTTTAGAGTGGTCTTTTATTGTGGCCAGCCTAAGACACACCAGTGCAATAATCATGCTGTCTAATCAGCATCTTGATTTGCCACACCTGTGAGGTGGATGGATCTCAGAAAAGGAGAAATGCTCACTAACACAGATTTAGACAGATTTGTGAACAATATTTGAGAGAAATAGGCCTTTTGTGTACATAGAAAAAGTCATAGATCTGTTCTGCTCAAGATAAATAGGGGCAAACACAAAAGTGTTGCGTTTATAATTTGTTCAGTGTACATTAGCATTACCAGATTGGACAGCAATGGACTTCAGGGAAACCCCAGCTTGTACAGTGAAACCTAGTGCTACTAATGAAGCCCATGCATAAAGTTATCGGTTCAGTTGAGGTCAAAAAGTTATCCAGGAAGGCCATGGTACAGAATCCCTGAATAATTGTGTGCTGCCTGAAGCTGGGGATGGCACAAAGCACTCCCAAAGCTTGCCTGCTTGCAAAAGTTCATTAATAAGTAGGTTGCTACAGAATATGGCCTGCAATATTCATATGTTCTTCTAGAGCAGGGGTAGGCAATCTAAAGCCTCGTACACACGCTTAGATTTTCGGACATTTTTTGTCGGATGCTTGTGTCATGTCGAAAGTTAGAGGAGGTTACTAACCATACGAAATTTTCGTACGACCAAACTCAATGTCCGAAGTGACGTAATGTGTTAAATAGCTTTGTATGTATTTTTTTGTTTCTGAGCATGTGTAGTCGTGCTCTTACAATTTTTTTTCGGATGAAAACCATACTAATGAAATGAAAATTGGATGTTGAGTTGATGTACGAAAACATTTTTATAGTCTGCACATCCAGCTTTTTTCTTCCAAAAAATCAAAATCGGCTGTCGAAAGGACAGTATGAATTTCGCATTGTGTGTTCGGGCCTTTGGAGGGATGGAGATCTACCTGAACAACATGGCAGAAGAGAAAGATAACTGGACACAGTGTCCTGTTGTTAAAGCCAGAACACAATGCTGGAAAGGCACTTTCTGTGTGTATTTCCCACACCACGTTCAAAATGCACTGGCTTTGTGATCCGCTGTGGGTGCCAATACATTTTTAACGGCACAACAAATGCAGATCGCAAATGTAGTGCATTTTTCTGCACCAGATCACATAGTACTGCATAATAAAGTTATTTGGTGCAGTGTGTTTTTGAAATGTAGTGCATGTACTACTTTTTCTGCGGTCCGGTGCGATTTTCAGCCCAGCTAAATGAAAATCACCACACTGAATCACATAAGAACACAGACCCTCTACCTCCTTTAGACACAGAGGCAGCAGTTGAGGGTGAACACATGCCACGGCAGGAGTTATACACTTCTCGCTTCTGGTGGATGCAACCGTCCATCAATCACAACCCATTCGAGTGAATGGGGCAACTCCACAAGCGCCCTGCAATTGTGTGCATTACATTTCACACAATGTTGTTTCTGGCCACCCATCTTAGCCATGGACTCTGCCCTGGGGTGAAATGCTGGCCAAATCCTGCCACTATGTCTCAGGGGTGTCTAAGGGGGGAGGGATGGTGCTACAGATAGGTTCTTCTTTTGCAACATGTGACATATTACACCTATATTTCCATATATTACCGAGCCTGTGCTGGGGAGCTGTCATGTAGTATATGACAACTTCCTGCACAGTGCTGTATTCCTGGCCCCATTCAGCTGCTGACTGGGAGATTTCCTGGCTAAAAGCTGAAGGTAAACAAAGAGGCCAAGGATTGTGGTAATATCAGTACCCAAATATGACAATGCCCATATTTGGAAAATGACTTGTCACTGGGTGAGCGGAGCCTGATGGGGAAGTGAAAGACTAGTTCCCCACCAGTGGCACTTATTCTTTTGTGATGTGACTCTCTGCAATAAAAGTTTTGAACTGCAACTGAAAATCCATGGTGTGCTGGTGAATATATGTATAGTTCCCCACCAGGCCCTCTTTGCTTGGGATTCACAACGCATGGCAGTGGGCAGATTCGAAAGCTGCTAATGGACTAAATAGCAGCCGTGCACTGTCAATCAAAAGTAAAGTAGACCTGATAGGGAACTAGTCATTGAGTCCCCCATCAAGCTTTGCCCACCTCTAGTACCAGTGGCGGAACTATCAGGGTCGCAGGTATGACTGCGCCCTGGAGTTCCGCCACTGCAGGGGGGCCGTCGCCCCTCTGCCAGTGTGAGGGGCCTGCCCGCAGCCTGTCTGCCAGTATGATGGGCCTGCCCACCTGTTTACCAGTGTGAGGGGCCTGCCCGCAGCCCATCTGTCAGTATGAGGGGCACTCCTGCCCATCTGCCAGTGTGAGGGGCCCACCCACAGCCTGTCTGCCAGTGTGATGGGCCTGCCCACCTGTCTGCCAATGTGAGGGGCCCACCCACTGCCCATCTGTCAGTATGAGGGGCCCGCCTGCCCATCTGCCAGTGTGAGGGGCCCACCCAAAGCCTGTCTGCCAGGATGAGGGGCCTGTCTGCCCATCTGCCAGTGTGAGAGGCCCGTCTGCAGCCTGTCCGGAAGTATGAGGAGCCCCAAGGAAAAAAGGTGGAGAGAACCCTAGGAGTTCTATAGGGAAGGGGATAAGGCAATCAGCGGTCTCCTCCTAACCTACAAAAAAAACTTTCTTGAATATCAAAAATGGGTGACAATAGTGGACAGACTACACAAAATAAAACATAAAAAAATGGAGGGAGCATCTGCTATCAAAGGTGAATACAGAGCATATCAAAGCTTGAGATCAGGTGAGAGTCATTGACAGGAAACTTCAGCAATGTCAGCACTGGAACGGCTATACATGTAAGCTGATGACTGTCAGCTCTATTTAACCAGATCTATTTGGCTTAAAAGTATGATACAATCAATGATAAGCAGTCCAATGTTCTGCTAGACTTTCCACATTAAGTGGATGTATGGTGACCGGTCGCGGCAATAATAAAAGTGGCACAGACTATAAAAAGAAGTGTGAATAACAGATGTGCAATGATTGACGGTTTCATTTAAAGTGATACACAGACTTTAAAAAGAAGTGTGAATAACAGATGTGCAATGATTGACGGTTTCATTTAAAGTGACACAGACTTTAAAAAGAAGTGTGAATAACAGATGTGCAATGATTGACGGTTTGATTTAAAGTGACACACAGACTTGAAATAATTGTGCAGAAGAGATGTGCACTGATTCCCGGTTTCATTTAAAGTGACACACACATTTTGCAGAACAGTGATATGGGTACTCCCGGCTTATTTATACTTTTTTGACACAGTTTGAAGATGATTTTAGAACAGTTCTATGGCCTCTAATGTTAATTAATACTTTTCAGACCCATTTTGAAGATGATTTCCATTTTTACATTTTTTATGTTTTTATTTTTTTAAAAATATTTAAAGTTATTTCCCTGTCCCCATTTCTTTGTAGGGCACTTGTCCCACCCTTACCCCCATTTTCCTTCCTTTTGCAGACCTCTAGGACCTTCCTGGGCTTTTTTACAGCATTTTTAAGATTTTTCATTAAAATTACCAGAACCCCGGACCCCCCAAAGTTCGGTACGGACCCGAACTTTACAGTCCGGGTTCGCTCAACTCTACTTGTCACCACACATATATTGCTTCATTGTGAACAGGCCTACTTTTTAAGGTTTTTTATTTTTCTTTTTTCCTATTTTTCTTTTTTGGGGTTTCTCTCTAATCTATCATGCGACCGGGCGCGGTTAGGCGTGATTTATCCCACCAGCCGGGCTTTGATACCCCAGCCTCAAAGGGCCCACAAATACCATTGGGGTCTCAGCCAGCCCCAGGGGGTATGGAGGATATGGAAGCTGGCTCGGAAGGGGGATCTCAGGTCCTTCCCTCCCCAGGACCCCCCCTGGAGCCCAAACCATGGCCCAGACTCTGTCCCCAGCGTCCACGATTTCTCTTCTAGAAAGGACATTGGATGAACTCATTACAACACCTCTTAAAGAGCAAGGACCTAGCAATCCTCTGTCGGACTTGTCCAGCCCCCAAACTCAGGTACCTCACTCTGACATTCAGATGATGATGGAGGTTTTTTCTAAAATGCTTTCCAAGGGCCTAGCCCAAACAGCCTCTCAAATCACATTGATTATCCAAGCTGACCTTCAGGGTTTGGGGACCATGATAGATGAAAAAGAACATAAGACAGAGCAATCGGTTTCTAGAATCAACCAGAACACAGCTCGTATCCAGGACCTTCAGGACCAATTGGAGTCAGCCTTATCCAAAATAGATTACCTGGAGAATCGCTCTAGACGCTACAACTTTCGAATAAGGGGTCTACCCAAGGATGTCATTGATGTCCATGTGGCTGTGAGCTACTTTATTAAGGAAACCATTCCAGGCATCCCTGTACATGCCTTGAGCTAGATAGGGCTCATAGAGCACTCCAACCTCCGAGGTCTGATGGCCTCCCTAGAGACATAGTAGTGAAACCTCATTTTTATGGAGTCAAAGAAGAGATCATGAAAGCCTCCAGGAACTCTCTAAACCTCTCTATTCGAGGTCACTCCATCCAAGTATTCGCTGATCTGTCTCCATATACCATCCAGAAGAGAAGAACCCTGAAACCCTTGCTGGAAGTCCTTACCAAGTCTAACATCAAATACTGGTGGTCCTTTCCGTTCCGCTTAACCTTTATTCACAAAAGCAAGAAATATGGCTTTTCTACTTTCCATGAGGGTGAACAAATATTGACTGGGCTCAACCTCATCTCCCTGGATTCCACCTCTTCCAAATCTAACAGAAACGTGGGCTCCTCCAAGAGGCTGTCGCCTCAGAGCCCCATTCTGCCCCTTTGGCGAAGGCAACAACAAAAACGAGCCAAAGACTCCCACCCCCATGAGTCTGGAGCCTATTCCTCCTGGTTTCACTCTCTTCGGGGTGGGCGACCCTTAAGTCGCTGTTTGATTTGGTGTTTGTTGCTCTGGTTCTGTTAACTTCTATACAGTTTATTTTTATTCGGTTTTGGCATTAAAATCCCTGGGGGTGGCCTGTGGTTGGCTCTGCCCCCCCTTCCCCTTGAGATGTTTGTCTCGGGGGGGCAGTCCTTCCGCGGGAGGTCCCCTTCAGCCCACCAAGCTTCATTGATGGCCTTTTGATCCTGGGCTGGTGCACTGTGTCGGTTCCTGCCGCCCTTGAGTGATCTATGTTTTCAGTAACCGGGGGGACTCCCTGGTGGGCCCCTAGGGGTCCGCCTGGAAGCCCTCTCTACTCCGGCGGAAACATCCTTGATGTTCTGTTTATTTTGCTCGGATCCCTATTCAAGATTTGAATTTTTGGGTAACCCATTAGTTAAAGTTTTTTATTTTCTTTCAGGTCCTAAGGTTTTGGCTGGGGGGAACAACATGCACCTCCCTCTGACTTCGGGATGCTGGCGTTGCTATTCCCTTGGTCGGTTGCAGTTCTGCCGTTTAGGGGGATACTTTACTTCCTATTCCTGCCGGTGAGGGTGACCTGTAGATCCCTCGCTGGCAGGAATTCGAGGGGGTTCGCGGCGATGCCCTGCCGCCCCCTCTCATGTTTTTTGTTTTTACTCTGACTCTTTTGCTCTCCCTTTATAATAATTCTTTCTCTTTTTCTTCCTCTCCTCTCAGGCAACAGGGAAGTCATTCAAGCAGTGGTTCACGGTGGGTTGCTCCTTGTCTCCCCTCGTTTGGCAAATTGCTTCCTCTATGTTCCCAGGGGCAGGTAAGCTCTCGTTCAGTGATGCATAAAGTTCCCTCCTTCAACATTTATCATGTCAGCTAAATCTCCGCCCATTCTGCGTATAGCAACTCACAATGTGCAAGGCCTCAACTGCGCTATTAAAAGGAAAAAATACTTCAACCTAGCTCATTCTCATCACCTGGATGTTCTAATGTTCCAGGAACCCCATTTTCCGGATCAGTATATACACTCAAAATATCCCCAGTTCTTTCTCGCTAACGCTCCAGACAAGACCAGAGGGGTGGGGATCTTTTTCGCAAAACATTTAGACTTTAGCCCCTTGCAAGAAACCAAAGACCCAGAAGGCAGGTTTTTCTTCCTAAGGGGGACTTTAGGGGGCTTGATGTATACTTTTTTATCTTATTATGCACTCAATCAGGGTCAAGCAAAATTTCTTCATGACTTATTTAACCTTATCTTGCCTCATCTAGAGGGGACTGTAATTATGGGAGGAGATTCTAATATGGCCTTAGACCTCATGCTTGATAAGTCGGGTAGTGGCCACCCTCGCGTTATTAGGGCCCCTAAACATAGCCTCAAACTTGCTAGGCTTCTATGCTCCTTAGGGTTTATAGATATCTGGCGAGAACTTAGTCCTAGGGTGAAGGACTATACTCACTTCTCAGCTCCACATAAAAGCATGGCAAGAATAGACCATATTTTTGTCCCTGCCTCTCTTTCCCCTCTTATTTCCAAATCCTTTATCAAGGAATCTCCACTATCAGACCACTCGCTAGTTATAGTTTTACTTAAAGTTGATCTATGTCAAAGGAGGAACCCTAATTGGTGACTGAATGAATCTCTCCTGTCTAATCCGGTTCACAGTACAATGTTGGAAAAGGAACTCAAAGAGTATTTCCTTTTTAATGATAATGGGGAGGTTTCGCCCCCAACACTGTGGGCGGCCCACAAAGGGGTTATAAGGGCAAAGATCATTCAATTATCCGCAAGGTTAAGAAGGGAAAGGAAGGCCAATATTGTAAAATTGGAGCGTGCTTTTCAGGTTCTAGCCAAGTCTCACAAGAAGAATCCAACTCCCCACTCTTGGGCACAGCTTGAAGCGGGGAAACAGATCCAATGGTCCAGAACCCATTCTTACTTACAAAGAGACCAAATAGGTCCCAGGTTGGCTGCCAGATTGTCTCCCAAATGCCGTTCCTTTTCCTTCCAAAAGATTAGGGATAAATCGGGGGAGCTAACTCAGAATCCTAATCGGATTATGACTGTCTTTCAGACTTTCTATGCCAAACTTTATGAATCAGGGAAAACAGTCACTTCTTCCTCTCTTGAGGATTTTTTAAATTCCATTGCCCTCCCGAGACTCTCGGATGATCATATAGCTTCTCTGTAATTGCCCTTCTCTGACAAGGAAGTTTTGGAGGTGATACGTAATCTCAAGAATCCCCAGGCCCTGATGGTTTATCCACGGGCTATTATAAAACTTTTGGACCAGTAATTGCCCCATATCTTACTACATTTTTTAATTCCCTACGAACGGGATCTGTATTGGAAAGCGAAGCTAACAGAGCCTTCGTTTCTGTCATCCCTAAACCGGGTAAAGATCTTTCCGATGTTAGCAACTATAGACCTATTTCTTTAATCAATAATGATCTTACAATTTTGACTAAAATTCTGGCAAACAGATTAACTAAATTTATAAGTAAATACATTCACAAAGACCAGGTGGGCTTTATCCCAGGAAGGCAAGGTCCGTACCAGATCCGCAGAGCGATAGACATTATTTCGCTCCTTAACTCGAATTGGGATGGGGGTCAGCCACGAGAAGGGTTCATTCTGTCTGTCGATCTTCAAAAAGCCATCAATACAGTTGATTGGTCATACTTGTTTGCAGTTCTAAATAGATGGGGCTTTGGCCCAAGATTTCTCCAGACTATCAGAGCCCTTTATTCTAACCCTTCTGCCCAGATCAAATTGCAGAATTATTACTCTCAACCTTTTTCTATTTTTAGGGGCACTAGACAGGGCTGTCCCCTATCCCCATTGATATTCGCCATTGCGATGGAGTCCCTGGCCATTGCCATAAGGGAAAACCCGGATATTCAAGGGGTGAACTGTGGAACCCGCTCTCACAAGTGCGCATTATTCGCAGATGATCTCCTTTTCATCTCCTCCCCTCTCACATCCACATCACATGTCATTCATCTTCTCCAAGATTTCGGAGAAGTTTCCGGTCTTTGTGTGAACTTACTTTTTTAGAGCTCTCCCTGTCCCACTTAGGAAGTCTAATCTCCAGAAAATACAATCGCAAATTTTGAAATTCATTTGGGGCCGAAAAGGTTATAGATGTTCAGCTACGGTTCTCTTCAGGAGACGCGATCAAGGGGGATTGGGACTTCCACACCTATACAAATACTACCAGGCAGCTCAAGTAGCCCAGTTTTCCACAGTCTTCTCCAGAGGGAACAAACCTGATTGGGTTAATATAGAAAGGCAGGTGGTGCCCCTCAACACTATTGATTATCTGGTGGGAGCGTCTCATAAACTGAGGCCCTCAATATTAGCCCCTACGTTGTCCCACTCCTTTGCCATTACCGACTCAGTCCTTAAACCTTCGTATCTGATCTCAAATTTACGCCCTCTTAATCATCTCTTTAATAACTCCCTTTTCCCTCCGGGTCTTGACATTAAGGCTTTCCAGTGGTGGACTGATAAGGGATTATATTGTATAGGCCACTTTCTGAACCTAGAGGGCCCCTTGACTTTAAACCACTGTATCAACAAATTAGATATGCCACCGACTGAAAAATTCAGTTTCCAGCAAATCCCTCACTTTCTGACTCACTGGTGGAAGTCTAGAAATGACCATAAAGGTATTACCCATTATGAAAAATGGTGCTCAGAATCTGAGGATCAAAGAGGAGGCATTACTCTAATTTATGCATTACTGGTGGAGAATGTTGATAAACCTCCCTATGCGAAGAGATGGGAGAGAGATCTGGTGGTGGAATGGGAAACGGATAGGTGGTACTCTTTGGCCCTGAGAGCCTCTAAAGGGATTATGAATATAGCCCTAAGGGAGGCCAATCTGAAAGTATTGATCTGATGGTACTTGGTACCTTCTAGGTTGGCAGCCATGTACCCAGATGCCTCCAGCCTCTGTTTTAGAGGTTGTGGACATCTGGGCTCCTTCCTCCACACCTGGTGGGAATGCCCACATATTCAAGGCTTTTGGAACAAGGTTTTCCATTTGATTCGTAGGATTTCGGCCCTTCCAATACCGCAGACCACGGAAATAGCCCTTCTCAACTACAAACCTGAAGGGCTTTCCAAATCTCTATTTCAACTTATCCACTTTATCTTGCTGGGTGCTAAAATCACAATAGCCAGGGCCTGGAAGCGTCCCTCAGTGTCTTTTGCTGAGGCTAAACAAAAAATCTCTTGGATCATGGTGCAAGAAAGGCTCGCAAGTGTTATTTTGGACACCTCAACTAAATTTGACCGAGTCTGGGAACCTTGGAAGAACTACCTTCGGCTGCCCACGTGACCTACAACCCTCTTTATCCTCTTACTTGACTTCCCTGGTGCCTCTTTTACTCTTTCCTACGTTTCTCTCTTGCTACTTCTTCCGTGCTTCCTACTCTGTTGCTTTTGGTTTTGTCAGACGGTTCAATTCTGTTAGCTGATGTCTAGTTAGTTTTTCAGGGGCACCTCACCATCCTGCTTTCGTGGCCAGAGGTGGGGGGCTGCCATTCCTGCATTAGATACAATGCGTTGGTGGTAGGTTGGCAGTAGCAACTTCCTTATTTTTGATGTGTCAGTGGCAAGCCATCCGAAGTTCTAGTTAGGACTATAGGGTTGGGAGCGGGGTGGAATGCAGTCTGTCCCTCCGGATACAGATTGATCCCATACGGGGTGTCTGGTGTGACAGCGTGGCTCCTCCTGCACTAAACTTGGTCTTCTTGATATTATTTTTCTCTAGTAGACATATTATATCCTGCAGATTTTCAATTTCCAATGACATCAGCTATTGTATTATTGTTATATTGTTTTCCGTGTATGTGAATATTCATTTGTCAGAATATGACTTATTGCTTTATATTCTTTGTTATCCTGACAATACTTAATAAAAACTATTGAAATGAAATGTAGGTTCCTCACGTGCCCTTGAGAAGAAGTGAAGCACTTCTTCGACTGTACTTCTCATTTCAAAGTAATGCTCAGGGTTGACATTTTTATTAGAGGGACAAAACTGAGTGCCAGTATAGTAGCTGGGCATAAAAAAGCATCCACTTTTCCAAACATAGTTGTCAACAATTGGAGTAGGCGCTCACTTATATCAGGTTGAGGTGCAGGTGGTCTCCTCCATGGCACTTTGGCTTTTTGACCAATGTCTGCAGGAGCGGAGGAGGGCCCAGGGATAGCCTCTGGCATTGCAGATTCAGCTTCTGGGTTTGGTGCCCACAGATTAGCAGAGATTTCGATTTGTGCCTGATACTCAGACCTTTCCTCTACACCAATCTGTTCTTGGCCCTACACTTGGTCTTCCAGAACATCTCTTCCCAACTGTCTTGTGTGCTATATAAAAAACAATCACTATCAATTAACAAGGCCTAATAAAAATTATTATGTTTGCAGATACATAGATGATATACTGTAGATGATAACTTACTCCCTCATTTCCAAAATGGGTTTGAGAAATTCTAAATCCCCGGAAAACATGTAGGGTACTCTAGCCGTTGCCCCTAAGCCACTCCTCACATCTTTGAGGTGTCGTAGATGTTTACGGTATGCATCCCTCATGCTGCGCCACCTTGTCTGTAAGTTGTGCACTGTAAATCAAAAGAATGTAAATTAATGATGTTTCTGTTTGGTTTTAGGTACCTAGGTACAGGAAATTAATTTTGAAGTTTGCACTTTGAATACAAGTTAGGAAAATCTACTATTAGTGGCATTATTCATGAAACTTGCATCGTCATATGGGAAGAACTGAAGAATTTTGTCATGAAGAAGCCAAACAAAGAAGATTGGTTAAAGATAGGCAATCTATTCTGGGAGCGTTGCAACTTCCCCAACTGTCTGGGAGCCATAGATGGCAAACACATCTGCATCCTCAAGCCATTTGCAAGTGGGAATCAATATTTTAATTACAAGAAATATTTCTCTATGGTCTTAATGGCAGTGGTAGACGCTAATTATAATTTTATTTGCATTGATCTAGGTTCTTATGGCAGCAGCTCCGATTCAAGTGTGTTTTCTCATTCCTCATTTGGGTGAATGCTGCGTGAGAATACGCTTGAATTGCCCAATAATTCTCCCCTGCCAGGAACAACTGAGCCTTCCCGCCCACATGTTTTTGTAGGTGATAAAGCTTTTGCCCTTGCAGAGCACAAGCTAAGACCTTATTCAGGTCGATCGCTGATTACTGAAAAAAGAGTGTTCAATTATAGGCTCAGGATGGCACGGAGAGTAGTTGAATCTGCATTTGGAATTCTTAGCAATAAGTGGCGATTCATGCATACGTCAATAAACCTTTGTATTGAACATGCTGTCTCTGCTGTTAAAGCAGCCTGTGCACTGCACAACTATGTGCGGGAATGGGACGGATATATTTTTGAGCATTCACTCACCCATAACATTGAGGGGGCACAGTGGAACATTACTAGGGGCACCAGCAGTGGTACACAGATCCGGGATCAATTCACAACATTCTTTATGTCGCCAGCTGGGGAGGTACCTTGGCAGATGGAATCAATATAATGTGAACTAGCACATTTCAATGTTAAATTAATATCCTGTGCTTCAAGTGTAAAGTGGGCTGTTCCTAAATTAGGTATTTTTTTTTTTGCTTTATTTTTTAAAACATAACAAAATGTTGTTGCCATTTGTGGTGTATATTATTTGGCTCACTGAAGCTAACCTTAGCTTCTGAATTGTGTGTAATGTGTTTTACAATAAAATTCATTCTGATAAGACATGTGCAATTCTTTGTGTGCTTTAACCATTTTTTCTAAAGTTATTAATATTAGTAGATTTGGATATATCCGATTATCAACATGAAGTATTAATGCTTCAATACTCATTTAGTATAAATTCCTCCCCAAATGTTTGGGTGTGAACGGGACCGACTTAGATACCTACAATACCAGCCACCTTGTGCTCTAGGGATCTTGAAGTGGAACCCCCTCCAAATGCAAAATCCCGCATGGGGTCACCCTCCAAGAGCATACCAAGCCCTTCACACTAGTATGGATTTTAAGGGGAAACCTTACTGCCCAAAAAATGGCATGGAGTTCCCCCCAAAATCCATACCAGACCGTTAGCCAAACACACAGCCCGACAGGTCAGGAAAGGGGGTGGGGACGACCGAGTGGCCAACCCCCTCCTGAACCATACCAGGCCATGTACCCTCAACATGGGGAGTATGGGTGCTTTGGGGCAGGAGGCATGTTGCGCCCCTCACCTCAAAGCACCTTGCCCCCATGTTGATGAGGACAAGGGCCTCTTCCCGACAACCCTTGAAGGTGGTTGTTGGGGTCTGCGGGTGGGGGACTTCTTGGAATGTGGGAGCACCCTTTACAAAGAGGGCCCCCAGATCCGCCCCCCATGTCAATTAGTATGGGGTACATTGTACCCCTGCCCATTCACCTAATCCCAAAAGTGTGAACAAAAACACTACACATGTTTTCGAAATATCTTATTAAGGCATCTCCACCATCTTCTGTCTTCTGCTCTTTTGCAGGGTCTTCTCCAATGTGTTCTCCCTCTGTTTTTTTTCTGATGTTGACACAATACTCTCTCCCGCACTAATACCTGGTCTGTGCTCTAAAATCACTTATATTGGCATGGGGCAGGGCTATTGGCTGCATCATCTGGGGGCCCCACCCCCCTCTGATGTCATCGCCCAAGGCATGATGCGACCATGACATCTGAGGGGGCTACGAAATTACGCAGCTGATGGGTCCGCCTCAAGCCAATATAAGTCATTCTAGAGCCCACTTTTGGGATTAGGTGAATGGGTAGGGGTACCCCATACTAATTGACATGGGGGGCGAATCTGGGGGCCCCCTTTGTAAAGGGCACTCCCATATTCCAATATGTCCCCCGCCTGCAGACCCCAACAGTATAGGTGTGTGCAGCATATTGCATTAGGGTGTGCACACCAAACATATTAAAATATGGACAGTGTTAATAGGACAGTGGATGCTGTAATTTTATTTTAAATTTTTAGATTAAAAACTTTTGGAAGAGTTCCGTTGGGGTCTTAGGTGAAATATCAACAGGGGGAATGCTCCGCATTGGGTGATTAGGGTGTGCCCAGGCACACTCGGCACACACCCTGCGCATGCCTAGGGGCAACAACCGCCTTCAAGGGTTTGTCGGGAAGAGGCCCTTGCCCTCATCAACATGGGGGCAAGGTCCTTGGAAGGTGGGGGGCGCAGGGTGCCCCTGCCCCAAAGCACACATACTCCCCATGTTGAGGGCACATGGCCTGGTATGGTTCAGGAGGGGGGCAGCCACTCGGTCATCCCCACCCCCTTTCCTGACCTGCCAGGCTGCGTGCTTGGATAAGGGCCTGGTATACACCTTGGGGGTGGGGTAAAAACATTATTTTTACAGAATTTTAACAAGAATAAAATGAACTAGAATAAACAACAGGACATCATCCACAGGTAATCAAAGTTAACAAAATACTGTAGTCAAAGTTTACAAAATACTTACATTTGACATCCTGAACTTTGGAGGTGCAGATGCTCCACTCTGGCAAAATGTTTTTGGCTATTTCAAGCCAAGCACGTTTTTTAGCAACATTGTCCTTATATTTACCATGGCGGGTGTCATAAATCAGAGGTCTGTCCCTCACAAGCCAGATCAGCTCCTCACAGTCCACGTATTTCTTGCACTTGGCAGAAGCTTTTCTCCCTCTTTTGGCCATGGCTGCTCCGCTCTGCACAGGAAACAGTCATGGGAGGAACACAGATGATGTGGAAGAGGGGGGCGGTGTAGGAGGAGAATTCTATTCCTGTTCAATGCAGAGCACATCTCTGTGTTTCATGCGTTCTCATAGAACATAATGGCCCAGGAATAGAGTTGAGCGAACACCTGGAAGTTCGGGTTCTGCTGGTCCGTCCGAACTTCGGGACAAAGTCCGGGTCCGGGTCCGGACGGAACCCGAACGATCGCACGGGGTAATACAAGATACTCTTGCGTACTTTGTGTCTCTACACGAGACGTAACTTGTCCTTATCTTAAGAGGAGGATGTGGCGGGGGGAGAAGGTGTAGTAGACACAAGGAGGGTACTGACAAAGGACACGTCTCGCCTCGTCGGTACCGGTTTTCTCCCTCTTTTCGAAGACGGTTCACGTTCTTTATGCACCTGACACTCCTCGACTAGACCGAACACTCCCTGTCTGGAGACTAAATACTGTGGGCGGTACCATTTATATTCCTGTTACAACGATTTTTTGCACGAACCGAACTTTATCGGTTTT
>BLSH010416536.1:783600-795990 GCA_018402905.1 Glandirana rugosa
TATCTCGAAAGAAAATCACCATAAATAAATGCTGACTCAAAAAATAAAAAACGCTAGATTCGCTTTTTTCTCGCTTTTAAAACTTTTTTTTTTTTTAAGATGAAAGACAAAAATTTCTTTACGTTATTTTAGACTAAAATAGTTTTTGAATCCGGTTTTACATCTACAGTTAAATATTCTATAAAGATTGTGCATCGTACACGTATCGTTTTTATTGTGGGGTATTACGTAAGACGATGAGCAGGACTCATACTGCTAACGGTGCTACTTACATGTTGGGCCTCTGTATGTGGCCAGGCTGTGGAAAAGTATCACACATGTGGTATCGTCATACTCAGGACGAGTAGCAGAATGCATTATGGGGTGTTATTTTTGCTATGCACATGCTACGTGTTAGAAATATCTTATAAATTGACATCTACATTTTGGCCTAAGTTTTTGATAAAATCAGATTTTATTGCATTTCTTTAAAAACAGAAAGTAGAATTTTTTTTTTTTTCAAAATTTTCGCTCTTTTTTCGCTTAGATCGCAAAAAATAAAAAACTCAGTCGTAAATAAATACCACTAAAAGAAAGCTCTATTTGTGTGAAGAAAATGATAAAAAATTCATTTGGGTACAGTGTAGCATGACTGAGTAATTGTCATTCAAAATGCAAGAGCACTGAAAGCTAAAAATTGGTCTGGGAAGGAAGGGGGTGAAAGTGCCCAGTATTGAGGTGGTTAAAGAATAACTATGGAACCCTAAAATTGCCTGCTTATATCTCGTAAAATTTGTTAAATGGCTATACCTAAAATATAAAAATATATCAAAAAATTAAATTAAATTTAAAACCATTGATCACCTTTCTATATACAGGTAGGTATTTCGATAAAGATACCTAAAAATTAATACCCAAAAATTGATAAACCACCTTAATGCAGAACGGTGGAGATCAAGGTACTATATTAAGTATCAAAAGACTCAACAAGTTGTAGAATTATTTTGGGGCGCATATATAAAAAAAATACATATAAGTGAAAGTAAATTATATATATAAACACATGTGAATGCAAAATTATGGTCCATATCTGGGGCATACCAAAATGACCACCATACAGAACCTTCCTCAAAGTGCTACCCTACAAAAGGGTCAATGCACCAAAGAAAACCACAACAATAACCAATAAACAATGTGCACAGCAGTAGTGTTAGATTAGACGAATCTCAAAGGTTACACTAGGCATGCTACCCCACAGCACGGGTCCATCTCTCACAGTGGTCCTTGATTTTTTATTATATGCCTTGGTTTTTTATCCAATAGTCTGTTTATGTGAAATACAGAATCTCACCTAAGTGAGTATGGTTATTCTGGTTTGATACCCTTTCGAGCTATGGTCTACCACTGTGAGAGATGGACCCGTGCTGTGGGGTAGCATGCCTAGTGTAACCTTTGAGATTCGTCAACTTACACCAGTTGAAAGTTTATCGGCCTAGATCAATATCTGTGGTTTACTGAAGTCCCTACAAGCGATGGTCTATTGGTGGCTTTATCTGTGATAAGTGCTGAGGATGGTTTGACATCAGAGCATTGCCTTGGTACAGAGAAGCCCTGGCAGTCGTTTGCAGATTGGTGAATCCGTCTAACATTAGAGCTGACAACCTTCTGATATCTGGTAAGCAGATTTTGGTTTAAGAGCACGATGCATGCGGTGGACCTCTCCATTAGGAAGTTAACCTATCTGGACATCCCCTAAGATCTTTTTTCAGATCTTCTTTACATCTCTTATGGATGTGGCTCATTACAGGCACACCCCCGCACTCTATGGACTGTAGGACTGTCTAAGCGCTGTTATACACTTTCTGTTGATTATACCTCTTTTCGCCCGGCTTTCTATTTTCACTGCTGTATAGCAACTATTTGGTGATATATATTGTCATTTATATGGATACACCTTAATAAAATGGTAATGGTTGGTGATATTAACTTCCTGTTTGTGGCACATTAGTATATGTGAGGGGGGAAACTTTTCAAGATGGGTGGTGACCGTGGTGGCCATTTTGAAGTCGGCCATTTTGAATCCAACTTTTGTTTTTTCAATAGGAAGAGGGTCATGTGATACATCAAACTTATTGGGAATTTCACAAGAAAAACAATGGTGTGCTTGGTTTTAACGTAACTTTATTCTTTCATGAGTTATTTACAAGTTTCTGACCACTTATAAAATGTGTTCAATGTGCTGCCCATTGTGTTGGATTGTCAATGCAACCCTCTTCTCCCACTCTTCACACGCTGATCGCAACACCGCAGGAGAAATGATAGCACAGGCTTCCAGTATCCGTAGTTTCAGGTGCTGCACATCTCGTATCTTCACAGCATAGGCAATTGCCTTCAGATGACCCCAAAGATAAAAGTCTAAGGGGGTCAGATCGGGAGACCTTGGGGGCCATTCAACTGGATATGTGAAATTGCTACATGATGATGTGTTTCCCTCTTTATGCACTGAAGCTGGCACGTTCCCTGAGTTTTTCTAGCAAGATGGTGCACCACCACATTATGGGTGTCAGGTCCGAGCATTCCTAGTTGAACAGTTTCCTGGAAAGGGGATTGGTCGTTGTGGGCCAGTTGAATTGCCCCCAAGGTCTCCCGATCTGACCCTCTGTCACCAGCTGTCACCTCTGCCCCCATTTCTCCCAAGGACCCTCCCAACCCCACCCTCAACTACCCTGCCCTCACTTACTCCTCTACTCCCACCCTGCCATCACCCAACTTCCTAACAACACCCCCCCAAAAAAAACACCCCTAACTATGCAATAGGCATCGTTAATTGGTATCAGTGAGTACTTGCACTCGTACTCGGTGTTAAAAAAGTGGTATTGGTGCATCCCTATTACACAGTATAGTTCTTTTATATATCTCTTACCAGTCTGCTCTGCTTATCAATGTTCTTATAGTGAATAGGCTACAGTTAGAAGTACATGTCCCTGATTTCCTATGTACTGTAAAATGATAAGTGGTAGCAACAACTTATGTAGTCTACTTGTTGTATTTTCTTCCCTGAGTTTTTTACTCCCAATATGATATTTTACACAATGTTAAAGTAGTTGTAAAAGAATTATATGAACTTACTGGTATCCCCTCTGGTGTATAAAGACATACACTACAGTGTGTGTGTTTTCTGAAAATGATAATGCTAAATATCTTTCTCACACCACCGTTGTGTGGTCACTTGAACCCACTCCACTCTCCTTCCCTGATCTAAGGATAGCAGCTGGAGGGGCTGAGGATTCCCCTCTTATATCAGCCAGCCAGCAGAGGGAGGTCACATGACCACACAGTGGCAGTGTAAGAGAAGGTGTTTAGTATTATCTTTTTTAAAAAACACACACACTGTAGTTTGTCCTTATAATTCAGAGGAAATACAAGTCAAAGTGTTAGATATTGCAGCGCAATAGCGTCAGGAGGGGAACGGTGGGGTGGGGAAGAGATTGGCTCACACAGAGTAGGAAAACACAGGCAGGGAGGGAGGGGAGAGGGGAGAGACACAGAACACACAGCGCAATGATGCAGGCACGTAAATTGACCTCGATATCATGGATCAGCAGCCATGATTACCGGGGTCAGTAAACACAGGGGTACATAGGAACAGGCAGGATCAACCAGGTATTTTACAGCATAGAATAGGACAAGTTACACTGCAGAAACACTATGCTATTATGTTTTAAAGGAATAGGATATATATATATATTTAATCTTGGGACTCAGTACAGGAGGAGAGTAAAATTACAGTGTCTCAATGTGCAATACTGCTTCATTTTGTATACTGAAAGTAATCAATTAAGCTGGAAGTTACTTCACTATTTTCTCATTTAAACCTTTTTTACTGTTCTATATTGTATCTTTGTATTTTAAATGATTTCTTAAAGCAATAAAGAAATAAAGTTACAAAATAATTCAGCACAATATATATAATGTTTCATCCTAAGCAACTGTGTTAGATGGATGCCATAAATGAAGCAGGGGTGCACTCCTAGCATGAAGGAGGGTGTTACAATCAAATACAATACAAATGTGTTTCCAATCTAGTGTTGGTCTCAAAACATGCCTTGGGATGATATCAAGAAAGTTAATCTGTAGATTAGAAGAAACTAGTGTCAAGACAATGGGGTTTATTTACTAAAGGATTTTTTACTCTGCAAGGGCTGATTTATTTTGCAAGGGAATTATTACCAGAGCTTAGCGAATAAGGTGAAGCTCTGCCAACTTTTATCATCCAATCACAAGCAAGCCAAAATGCTGTTTTTTTTTTTTTACTTCCCTTCCAGGTGATTGGGTAATCTTTGCAAAGTGACATTTCACAACATTCATTACTCTTTGCGGAAAATTCCCTTGTATAATGCAACCTCCCTTGCAAAGTGAAGTAAATAAATCACAGTAGGTGTATGAAGTGCATTGGCTTGCTTAAGTGAAGACGTAAAATCTTTAATGTCATATTTTGCTTATACTGGGGAACCTTTTCTACAAGTAGAAGCAGAAGAATTGTACATTTATATCTGATGCATAAATATATTTGCAAATGAAGGAGCCCAAAGCAGTCCCAAATAACTTATTCTCACCATTAAAGTAGTTAACCCATAGCAAAGCTATCAGAAATTCCACAGGGGGTGATTGATGTAGATATTCAATCAATGCTTACCAACCCCTTGATATGGGAGGATGACAGTGTATAGGATCCTATAGTGGTTGTAAACCCTCACATATGCCCAGTGAAGTGACTGGCCTCAGGTGATACACAGAGATAAAACAAATCCTCCTACATAAGTGGAACCTGTTTATCTACAATTGTTTCTTCTTTTCTTTACATCCATTCAAAGTGCTGAAAAAAGGGAGTGGAGAGCTGAAGTTACACTCTGCATAGCTAAGTCAGGAGAGTTCATACCCACCTCTACACAGCTCACATGAACAGAACTGAAGCTGCTGCTCTGCTGGAGATCCCTCTCCTGTCACAATTTTTCTCTTGCTGTCAGGAAAACTTATCAGAAGTGATTCATACTGAACTAGGCAGCAGACATAAATTACATTTAGTGCTCTTAATTTAAACAAGTACACATCACAGAGGGATAAGCTTTGTTCATTTTTCATGTCTGAGGTTTACAACCACTTTAACATCCGGTTTACAACCACTTTAACATCCAGGGTAGCCAAGTATGCATCAGGGGAATGGACCGATGTTAAGCAATGCCTGAATCCCATATACAATGGCATAATGGCAACGACTGCTTGCATCACCACAAGGACTCCAAGAGGCTGCAATAATGGGTTGCCAAAGTGAACATGTGGAATCCTGATGAAATGTCCAAAGTGTATAGATTATAGGACACTTAGTGTATTGAATCATCAGGAATGCAGTTTCTCAAATCCACCATGCAAGAGATCCTTAATAAATAGAACATCCAAGATTTCTTTACACTGAATACCTGGATCTCCTGGTAAAGTGGTATAAAAGGTTGGTTTATTAATTAGCATGGTGTGGGATTTTTTGCTTTAAAAGTGAAGACATGTTTCTTGAACTTAACACACATATCTGCTATTGCTATTTGTACAACATTATTACGTAAGCAGAAAATGAATGGGCTCAGAACAGGAGTAACAAATATTGTTACAATGCTAACCAGTTTATTAAAAGACATATAATAACTTCCCTTTGGAATAACGTATAAAAAAATTGTTCCACCATAACCAATGCATACAAGAAACAGGTGAGAAATACAAGTGGAGAAAGCTTTGTTTCGCCCACTGAGGGTAGGTATTTTAAAGATGGTGACTGCAATCATTATATAAGTCCAAACTGTAATACTTAAAGATCCAACAATTATAAAAGAAAACAATAAGAAGTCCACTAACTGAAGAAAAGTAGTGTCCATGCAGGCAAGTTTCATGATAGGAAAAGAGTCACAAAAATAATGATCTATCGTATTTGCGCTACAGAAGGGCATTGTTGCTTTAATAAAAGCTGGCGTGAGATCAATGAGAAAACCCGCAGTCCACGACACACATGCAAGGAGGACGCAGGTGTTCCAGTTCATGATATTTACATAGTGAAGAGGATTGCAAATGGCTACATAACGATCATAGGACATTACTGTTAGTAGGATAAAATCAGTTGTACCTAATGCAAAATAAAAGTAACACTGAACAAAGCAGCTCAGAAATGTTATTGTCTTTTTGAATGACAATAATATGGCAAGAAGTTTAGGTATCACAACAGATGCAATACTTATTTCAAGAAATGAAATATTTCCAAGGAAAAAATACATGGGCAAATACAGTCGTACATCACGACATGTCACTGTTATTACAACAAAATTGCCAAAAATAATAACAAAATATGCAAACAAAAACACGTGAAAAAGGATCACGTCTAAAGTATAATTTAGTGGAAATGCAATCAAGATAAATTCAGTCACATTGCTCTGTTGCATTTTGAAAATATGAGATCATTCAAGAAAAAAAAAGTAAAAATCTTGGATAAATAAAATTATCATTATGTTAATGTTCTAAATATTTTAAACCAATGTGACAAGTACTAACGTTTACAAATATTACAGCTGTGCATTTCCTTTTTTTACCAAACAATATAGAAATATAAATGCAATACAAAACAAGTCATTGCTACTATGTTTTTACAATTGTTTTATTAGGAAAAAATGTTCCATTTTATTATGAAAAATATTCTGCAATTACAATGAAAAATTTTCTCATAATATAATCTAGAATGTGAAATTCCAGATACGTTGGGCACAAGACCATGGAAAAAAATGATGCATAGTTATAGTCCTACTATATACAAATACAGTATATAATGCTTGCATCTAGTTACAGTGCTAGAGCATTTGTTACTGCTGTTGTGGCTCTGTTTTAGCAGTGTATGATTATGCTAGAATTCAATATGCGCCTTTGGTTTTTATCATTTATGCCCAAGGTATTTATGGAATCCTGTAGCCAATTCCCTTATAAAATGTTCTTTCAGTACTCAGGGATTTTTGATCAATCCCAAGTCCCATACCACTTAAACAATACTTACAGATAACTAGATTCCCATGATGTTTTGCATGTACTGGATTGCTTATAAAGTAAAATATCCATTTTGTCAATATACAGTGTCTTTGTGCTTTATCAATATTATTAAAAATAAATTAATACTGCCATGGACCATGTGAACAATCCACATATCTTAACAACTTCAAGACCAGACTCGTTCACCCCTCTTTCTGTCTAGCCCATTTTTCAGCACTCTCACACTTTGAATGACAACTACTCATGCAACACTATGTCCAAATTACATTTTTTATCAGTTTTGAGTGCCGAATGACCCCCTGTTCTGTTCACACCAGAACTTTCAAACATCGGGAAAGTTCGGAACTGTATAACGAACTGAATAACGAACCCCATAGAAGTCTATGGGACCCGAACATGAAAAAATCAAAAGTGCCCATTTTGAAGGCTTATATGCAAGTAATTGGGCATACAGTGGTTATGGAGGTCCGGGCAATGCCCTTGGGGACATGTATCAATGAAAATAAAAGTCTGTAAAAAACTTCATTTTTAAATGAGCAGTGATTTATTGATGCTTAAAGTGAAAGCATAAAAATGAAAAATTCCTTTCAATATAGTGCCTGGGGGGGTCCACTTAGTGTACCTATAAAGTGGCACATGTGTACGAATGTGAGTTAGGGACCTTAGATTGTAAGCTCCTTAGGGTAGGGACTGATGTGAATGTACAATATATATGTAAAGCACTGCACAAATTGACGGCGCTATATAAGTACCTGAAATAAAATAAATAAATAGCCAAAAAAATTACATTTTCCCTGCAAGCTTCCTTTATTTTGTAAGCAATGGCTTGGGGAGACAGTCTGCATAATGATGCTGCAATTTAGTGCACTGGGAACAAGATAAGAGATTTTTTGGAAAAATTCCGGTGTCTCTTCCACAGACTTTGGATAGAAGTAACGGGTGCTGAAAAATTGGGCTTTGGGTTGTCGGTAGCGCCTTCACACCGTAAACCTATAAGAGGTACTCTTGATTAAAGCAAGAATTGGCCTTGCTGTCAAAAATTGCAACGATATGCACCTGTCAAACAGCTGCAGAAAAAATGGTCTTTGGGTGCTAATTGTGCCCATGAAACCTACACCAAAAACATTCTTCCAGTTGAAATCAGTACCCACAAAGTCCTGCAGAGATTCCGCATCCCAAAAAACACTTAATCAGCGACATCGGCATCAGGGGCTTCATAGCGGCTGGTAATCCAGGACTGATTCATTCTGATAAAAGTCCATGGAGTCTGCATACAGACGCGTTCTATGATCAGTAACACAACCTTCAGTGGCAATGAATGCCCATTCGGAAAGCTCGCTGGATGCAGGGCAGTCCAGCATCTCAATAGCATACTGAGCAAGTTCTGGCCAGTGGTCTATTCTCATGACCCAGTAAGCCAATGGATCATCGACTGGAAAGCTCTCCATCTCTGTTTTCGTCCCTAGAAATGTGTTCACCATGTGATACAGACACTGCTGATGGGATGTGGAAGCTGACAGCCCTGTGCGGCCAGGACTAAAAAAAAATGAGAAATGCATCACTTAGGCGGCCGCTTCTCCACTGCTCTTCTCTTGACCAACAGAAGCCTGAAAACTACATTTTCCTTGACACTGTAACCTACCAAAGTCAGAAAAAGAGTTTGATAAACTCCTCTTTAAGGTGTCCTCAAGAGATTTCATCTTCTGCACTCTGAGGATGGGATGAGTTCTGAGATTTTACACTTATAACGGTGGTCAAGGAGGCTTGCCAACCAATAGTGATCCTATTCCTTTATGCCACATATTCTTGGGTGCTTTTGAAGGCTTTGAAGCATAAGGGAGCCCATGCACTGCAAATTTGCAGAGGCATGAGAAGCAGACTCCTCTGGGTCACTGAGGATTACAGTATCTGGAACTGCCTCCTCCCAGTCACGTACTACTCCCAAGGGTTTTGGGGATGGAAAACCATTGCTTACTGTTTGACGTACTGTATGTCTTCCTCTGCTTCAATGTCTCCAAAACTGCCAGAATCCTCCTCCTTTCTCTCCTCTTATGTGTTCTATGGCATAGGAGCTACGGTGTCTGCACAAAGTGGGCCTTGAGAGGAAAGGAAGTCTTCCTCTTTCTCTTGCTGCTCTGCCTACAGTGCCCTCTCCATAATGCCATGCAGAGTCTGTTCCAGCAGGAACACAACAGGGATCACTGATGCATGTATTGTCATTGCTCACCTTCCTTGTAGCCTCCTCAAATGGTGACAGTACAGTGCATGCATCATTTATGAGCAGCCATTGGCATGGGGAAAAAAAGAAGAGCCGGTATGAGCCTGTCGTTGTGCTATACTCACATAGGTGCTCGTTGATGACCCTCTGCTGCATGTACAGCCACTGGTGGGCTTGTCACAAATCAGGCGGTTTACCGGCAGGTGGAATTCCCACAGAATTTCAGCCAACCGAGCACTGGCTGTGTATGACCACCTGAAATGGCTACAGACTCTTCTGGCCTGCTTTAGCAGATCTTCCAACCCTGGGTACCTATTTAGCAAACACTGCACCACCAAATTGAGGACATGTACCAGGTGTTAACTTTCCCTCTCTAAGGGACAGGAGGTTTGTGCCATTATTGCACACCACCATTCCTGGCTCCAGCTGGCATGGCGTGAACCACCTCTAGGTCTGTCCCTGCAGAGCTGCAAGAATCTCTGCTCCGGTGTGGTTCCTGTCCCCTAGACACACCAGCTGAAGCACTACATGGCACCTTTTAGCCTGACTCATTGAATAGCCCTTTGAATGGTTAGGGGGTACTTGAGTTTCATAGGACAGTTCAGCAGAGGAGGGAATGGAGGAGGAGGAGGAGGGGTAGTCCTGACAAATCTTGCATCATTGCTAGCTGTATGGAGACATGGGGGCACAGCAAGCTGCAGCACTGAGTCCTGTCCTGCATCCTTCCAAGTTGCAAGCAGAGTTACCCAGTGTGCTGTGAACTAAATATATGGTCCCTGCCCATGCTTACTGGACCACATGTCATCAGTAACGTGAACTTTGGGGCTGACTGCCTTGCCCAACGATGCCACAACATTGCCTTCCACGTGATGGTAGAGAGATGGACTGGCCTTACGTGAAAGAAATATTGACTGGGAACCTGCCATTGTGGTACAGCACATTCTGCAAATTCACGGAAGGGGGCAGAATCCGCCAGATGGAAAGGCAGAAGTTGGAAAGCCAGCAGCCTCGACAAGCTTGCATTTAGACACTGGCAGTGTGGGAGGGACTGTATTTTTTTCTGCTGCAGCAGATGGAGCCGAGAAATTTGCTGGCTATAGTCTACAGCTGGTGGTGTGATGCTGACAGATGTACTGCAAGGACCTGGGACACCCTGCACTATACCATCATCCCTGTTAGTGGAGGCTGCTGAGAGGTCATGAGGTATAGCAGGGGCAGACTGAGGTGAGTAAGAAGGAAGAGGGCCAGATTTGTGTCCCTTGTGTGTGGCTTTTAGGTGCTCTTGGCAAAGGGCTGAGTGGTGGGAGGTTAAATACCTTGTCAAGCACGTGGTACCCAAATAGCTGGTGTTTTTGCCACATTTGATGTACTTGAGACAAAGTTTGCAAATAGCAACAGTGCGATCGGCTGCACACGTACTAAAAAAGGTCCAGACAGCTGAGCTGTGGCAAGTGGGTCGGGAGACAACAGCTCCACAATGTGATGAAATAGGGTGGCTGCTCTCTGGTCTTCCATGATGGCTGCCTCATTGGGGTTGTGCCTCACCTTCACTTTCCTCCTCTGCTCTATCTTGCACCCAAGTCACGTCAGTGACCTCATCATCATCATCTCCTCCATCCTCATTACCACTGGAGACAACTTGGCAATATGCTGCAGCTGGGGGAACATGAATGCCAATTTGTGTTCTCCCCTCTCTGTAGGTTCATGTTCCTGCCTTCCTTAATCTCAGAGCCAGCATCTGACTTGATTAATGGCTGTGCATCATTAGGGAGCAAGTGGCTTATGCTGTGTTCAAATAACTCTGCTGACTCCTCCATGCCTGATACTGGAGCTAAGCAGGAATGGCTGTGGACAAGGAGGCAGGTTTAGCCACTCTGGCAGCTGCAGGGGACTGCGTACTAGTCTCTGCTTGGGTGACGGAGGATGAGGACAGTTTAGTAAGCCAACCTCCTCTGCATGCTGTGCATGCTGTGGCTGGATAGCACGGGAAACATCACTAAACAGAGAAAATTATGCCCTGCCTGAGGACTGGCCATGTCCACCTTTGCCTGTCGACACAGGACTATATGGAGTTAAACTTGCAGTAACACAAGGAAATATATGGCGTTAAACTCGCAGTAACGCACATAACTATATGGCGTTAAACTTGCACTAACGCAATGAAAATACGGCGTTAAACTAGCAGTAACACACAGAACTATATGGCATTAAACTTGCAGTAATGCAAGGAAATATATGGCGTTAAACTTGCAGTAACGCACAGAACTATATGACGTTAATCTTGCACTAATGCAATGAAAATACGGCGTTAAACTTGCAGCAAGACACAGAACTATATGGAGTTAAACGTGCATTAATGCACAGAACTATATGGTGTTAAACTTGTAGTAATGCTCAGAACTATATGGCATTAAACTTGCAGTAACGCAATGAAATATACAGTGTTAAACGATCACTAAACTCACACTGACTGAACTGTCCCTAAATTCACACTAATGTAAAGATTAGAGTTGAGCGAACTTCTAGAAGTCCGGGTTCTGCTGGTTCGGCAGAACTTCGGGACAAAGTCCGGGTTTGGGTCCGGACAGAACCCGAACTTTGTCCCGGACCCCGAACACTTTACCTAAAACCGGGGAGAAACCATATACATGCACTTGAAACATCTATTCTATTTCCAGATGTATGAAGAAAAGATTGAATGTGTGAAGAACATCTGTTCTGGTGCAGAACACATGTGTGTGAATAGCAGATGTGCAATGACTGACGTTTTGATACACACATTTTAAAAAGAAGTGTGAATAAAAGATGTTGAATGATTGACGGTTTGATTTAAAGTGACACACACACTTGAAATAATTGTGCAGAAGAGATGTGCAATGTTTGACAGTTTCATTTAAAGTGATACACACATTTTAAAAAGAAGTGTGAATAAAAGATGTGGAATGATTGACTGTTTGATTTAAAGTGATACACACACTTGAAATAATTGTGCAGAAGAGATGTGCAATGTTTGACGGTTTCATTTAAAGTGATACACACATTTTAAAAAGAAGTGTGAATAAAGGCAGTTAGTAAGTTGTAGAAAATAAGTGTGAAGAAAAATTTTACACACATAG
>BLSH010416536.1:809051-820608 GCA_018402905.1 Glandirana rugosa
TCTTGTCACTATAATATAGTGACTATACTATAGTGACAAGACTTTTGTAGACGTTTGTCACACACTTAATATCATATCAGTGATATAATATCACTGTTCTGAAAACATCTGCAAACTGTGTGTGAAGAGCGAAACCATATGCCTGCTCTTCTCTATGCTGTATTTTCACACACAAATTCCAGATGTTTGAAGAGCAGGTGTATGGTTCCGCACCCGGTTTTAGGTAAAGTGTTCTAAACTATTTCCAGATGTATGAAGAACAGATGTAATGTGTGAAGAACATCTTTTCTAGGCAAAGAAAAGATTTTGTGTGTGAATAACAGATGTGCAATCATTAGCGGCAATAAGAAAAGTGACACAGACTAAAAAGAAGTGTTCTTCACACTTCTTTTTAGTCTGTGTCACTTTTCTTATTGCCGCTAATGATTGCACATCTGTTATTTACACACAACATCTTTTCTTTGCCTAGAAAAGATGTTCTTCACACATTACATCTGTTCTTCATACAGTCCGGGTTCGCTCAACTCTAGTTATATGGCTTCTACCGTTAATTAATACTTTTCAGACCCAGTTTGAAGATGTCCACATCCACCTCCATTTTTGATTTTTTTATGTTTTTATTTTTTTAAAAATGCTTTTAGTTATTTCTCTGTCCCCATTTCTTTGTAGGGCACTTGTCCCACCTTTACCCCCATTTTCCTTCCTTTTGCAGACCTCTAGGACTTTCCTGGACTTTTTTACAGCAATTTTCAGAACTTTTGGTAAAATTACCAGAACCCTGGACCCGAACCCAGACTTTTTTTTGAAAAGTCCGGGTTCGGGTCCGGGTCCCGGACACCCCAAAGTTTGGTACGGACCCGAACTTTACAGTCCGGGTTCGCTCAACGCTATCCGTCACATTTTGCAAAGTTTCACAAAGGGAGTTGACAACTATGGACCAGCTAGGAATCAAAAGCCCCCTTTCCTTGTGAACTTTTGGGATATGGCGTGTAAGGGGTTCACATCAAACGTAGAGCCACTCACTTTTCCTTTGTTTAAGGGCTGTTTTTTGCCCATTTTTATTCAAAAGAAAGTTCAACAAATGCAGTAGATTCCCTCGCAGGGGTATTCAGCATTTCAATCCTCATTCAGAAATAAACTACATTCAGGCAGCCCTCCCGATTTATAAACACAGCTCTCCTGCTCAGGCTTTACACTTTAGGCCTTGGTCTGTCTCCCACAGACCAGACGCTCAGCACCTCAGTGTGTACAGCAAGTAGCCTCATGCTACACTGGCTCCCACCTCTCTCCTCGGTGGAGCCCTCCTGACTCCCGACCCAGACCTCCTGTCTGTTGGGTGGAGCTGTCTCCAACTGGGAGCTCAGAACGTCGGTCTGGTCATTACTTAAAGCCCAGAACACAGTTGACTATTTAGTGAACTGGTTGTTTACTAGACCTGGACCCTGGCAGGGTACCACCCCGCTACATATCCTCCCACTTGTTTAGACCCCGGAGGGCACATAACACACCAACCTATCCTCCTCAACTTGGCACCTCAATTTTCACATCACATTGCAATAACTCATTTTTTTCACTACACAGTAACAAGTCCTTCTTGGAAGAGTATCTCCCCACCAGACTTGCCACCACTTCACCAGCATAAGACAAATAATCAGTCTCTTTCACACAAGAAACAGTCTTGGCAGTCACTCCAGTTGACAGGTGTCTGAAACTTCAATTGGGGGCGTAGTCTCTCCTTGGTTGTGCTCTCACAGGCTATTGCCTCCACCTGGTTGCAGGCAACATTGCAGCCTTCTGGGATTCTCCAACATCCCCTATAGGCCAAACAGGTTTTCCACTTTTCCTGGTGTATTTCCAGGTTCGGTCACAGGGTGAAACAACAAATGTCCTCCTAGGCATCACAGACTCTCGGGCATTCCAGCCCTCTGGGAATGATCAGCCCTCTGCAGCAACACCATCCAGACGACACTTCGTCCCTTGGGAAACCACACTCTTCCTGCGGAACTTCTCCAGCACACTCTAACTGGCTGTAACGGTTCCTCTTGAGCCCACCGGCCATGACTCTCCTCAGGATCAATCCACCATCCACCAAAGGTCTCACGATTGACCTTGCTTTTGTTGCTATGAGCAACAACACTCATATTTGCAATCATGAATACACAGTTCTTTAGAATAAAAATTTTGATGCACTGTCTCCTTAAAGCACGTTGCTTTTTTCTTGTAAGTTCTCACCTGCACTCACAGATTGTGCAGTCTCATGCACTCAAACACATAGTTCATATAACAAATGAACTTACTTGATTACAGGGATCTCGGATTGTGCCCAAAGAACTCCTCCACCAACTATAAGGAGTTCACATCAAATGTAGAGCTTTAAGGACACCGTCACTCGCTTCTCCTTTCTTTAAGGGCTAAATTTTGCCCATTTTTATTCAAAAGAAAGTTCAACAAATGCAGTAGATTCCCTCACAGGGGTATTCAGCATTTCAACTCTCATTCAGAAATAAATGACGTTCAGCTCTCCTGGCTTATAAACACAGCTCTCCTGCTCAGGCCTTATGCTTTAGGCCTTGGTCTGTCTTCAAAGGTGCGTACAGTGCGTACAGCAAGTAGCCTCATGCTACACTGGCTCCCACCTCTCTTCTCGGTGGAGCCCTCCTAACTCCTGACCCAGACCTCCTATCTGTTGGGTGTACCGTCTCCAACTGAGAGCTCAAAATGTTGGTCTGGTCATTACTTAAAGCCCAGAACACAGCTGGCCAATTAGTGAACTGGCTGTTTACTAGACCTGAACCCTAGCAGGGTACTGCCCTGCTAGAGATGGAATATAGGAATAACTCAAAAAGATGGTGAGAACTTTTCTGCTAAATCCCTCTCCAAAATGCCAAATGATGCTGCCTCACTTTTTGCATGTTAAAATCTTGTTTTAGATCTTTATTTTAATTAAGTGTCACCGATAATTTTTTTAGCCTAGGTTCACATTGGAGCGATTTGTTATGCAATTTGAGAGATCAAATCGCATGACAAGTCGCAGCCTATTGGCAGCAATGGCACAATTCCAATCGACGTGACACTGATTTTTCAGCGCTGCACCGATTTGCAAAAGTAGTTCCTGCACTACTTTTGTGATTTCAGGTGCAATTTCAATAGACATAGGTGCATGAAGCCACACAGATGTCTATCAAGTAGCACCTGAAATCACGCTGACCTTACTACTTTGAAATCGCACTACAGCGATTTCAAAGTATCATCAACGTGAACCAGAGCTCAAGGCCTTATTTATAGTAACACTATACACTCCTTATTGTGATGGCAGGATTATGCTTGAGAGACTTCAAGAGTTCTCTTCCTGTTTACTCATATTAAATTGTTTACCTGAAAACTTTTTTAGAACATGCATTAGATCTTGATCTACATATTTCTAAAAGATTCCCATCTTCTCTCCTCTATCGTTCATCAGATATACATCTGATTTAAACTTTGTGGTAGATTCTTAGCAAGCTTTAACCACTCCAGCCTGGAAGGTTCACCTCCCCCCCCCCCCCCTCCTGACCAGGTAATTTTTTGCCATACAGCCCTGTGTTGCTTTAACTGACAATTGCGCGGTCATGCAACATTGTATCTAAATAAAATTGATGTCCTTTTTTTCCACAAATAGAGCTTTCTTCTAGTGCCATTTGATCACCTCTGTGGTTTTTATTTTTTGCGCTACAAACAAAAAATGACCGCCAATTT
The DNA here is from genome assembly GCA_018402905.1 of Glandirana rugosa. Lineage (NCBI taxonomy): Eukaryota > Metazoa > Chordata > Amphibia > Anura > Ranidae > Glandirana > Glandirana rugosa. The sequence goes on from BLSH010416536.1 coordinate 812,787, forward strand.
TGGAAAAAAAAATATTTTTTACTTTTTTGCTATAAAACTCATCTAATAAAACAAGTAAAAAAATGAAATGTCTTCATCAATTTAGGCCAATTTGTATTTTCCAGCACTGCCTTAACCCTCTTGGGCATGGAGTGCACCAGAGCTTCACAGGTTGCCACTGGAGTCCTCTTCCACTTCTCTATGACAACCTCACAGAGCTGGTGGATGTTAGAGACCTTGCGCTCCTTCACCTTCAATTTGAGGATGTCCCACAGATGCTCAATAGGGTTTAGGCCTGGAGACATGCCTGGCCAGTCCATCACCTTTACCCTCAGCTTCTTTAGCCTGGCAGTGGCCATCTTGGAGGTGTGTTTGGGGGTCGTTATCATGTTGGAATACTGCCCTGCGGCCCAGTCTCCAAAGAGAGGGGATCATGCTCTGCTTCAGTATGTCACAGTACATGTTGGCATTCATGGTTCCTTCAATGAACTGTAGCTCCCCAGTGCCGGCAGCACTCATGCAGCCCCAGACTAAGACACACCCACCACCATGCTTGACTGTAGGCAAGACACACTTGTCTTTGTACTCCTCACCTGGTTACCGCCACACACGCTTGACACCATCTGAACCAAATAAGTTTATCTTGGTCTCATCAGACCACAGGACATGGTTCCGGTAATCCATGTCCTTAGTCTGCTTGTCTTCAGCAAATTGTTTGCGGGCTTTCTTGTGCATCATCTTTAGAAGAGGCTTCCTTCTGGGACGACAGCCATGCAGACCAATTTGATGCAGTGTGCGGCGTATGGTCTGAACTCTGACAGGTTGACCCCCCCACTCCTTCAACCTCTGAAGCAATGCTGGCAGCACTCATATGTCTATTTCCCAAAGACAACCTCTGAATATGACGCTGAGCACGTGCACTCAACTTCACACCTGAGACCTTGTAACACTAATGAGCCACATGACACTGGGTAGGGAAAATGGCTAATTGGGCCCAATTTGGACATTTTCACTTAATGTTGTACTCACTTTTGTTGCCAGCGGTTTAGACATTATTGGCTGTGTGTTGAATGATTTTGACAGCAAATTTACACTGTTATACAAGCTGTACACTCACTACTTTACATTGTAACAAACTGTAATTTCTTCAGTGTTGTCACATGAAAAGATAGTATAAAATATTTACAAAAATGTGAGGGGTGTACTCACTTTTGTGAGATACTGTACATAGACAACACAAACATTAAAAGAAGGCGTCCAGACACACAGGGGAAGGGAGGGAGGGATGAGACGGCACAGTGTAAAATTTACTTTCTCAGCATCCAGAATAATCTGGTAAAGGGATAATCACAACTGTGCTTCACACTGGTGAAAAATCCTGGGCAGTGCAAAGGAGGCCCAAGTCCAAGAGTGGGGCCTGGATAGTGGAAGGTACAGGGCCTAGTCCATGGGACTGGCTCCGGGAGCGACCATCAGGTGCTGTATGGAAGAGCGGGCTGTGTAAATACTCAAATCAAACACCACCGCAGAAAGGTGGTTGATGGCCTGGGTAGGAGTCCTGACTGAAGTGGCACTGGTGAAGGGTCGGTGAGATAAGAGAGATCCTCTTATGGTGGTGGGGCCACTCTAGAGGCCGTGTCCTAGCACCAACCGGTAAAGTAGATGGACATGTATGAGATTAACCTATAAAGGTGATGATAGGTGATACAGTCACAAAATTCCACACAAGTATCAGATGACAGAAATCAAAATACAGGTAGACCCTGTTAATGGACATGTACTGGGTCAAAAGGAGACAGAAGGCTACTGCCTTTTGAAATGGTCCTGTATAAATCCCAAGGGCAGCGTGTCTTTCCTCACTGTAGCTGCCAGGTACAGGGTTAAATAAATTTCCTTTCATACATGTGAATGGAATAAAAGGGCTTGGATGCAAAGTTAGTATAGCATATCCAACCAGTAGAACCATACATTGACATACATTACATACACTTTACCCAGTCCATATGATCTCTCACGCCTTTCCGCTCTTGGGTGTGATGTGTGGCCAAGGATCCAGTAGCTGTCCTGGGCAGTCAAGCTCAGTCATGCCGATGGAAGGTATCTAATGCTGTCACTCACATTGCGGTGTAGCTTCCGGAACGCTGAGGGCGGCGAGTGTCCGGGTACAGTGTAGCATGACCGTGCAATTGTCATTCAAAGTGTAGCAGTGCTGAAAGCTGAAAATTGGCCTGGGCAGGAGGGGGTTTAAGTGCCCAGTAAGCAAGTGGTTAATGGCTTGCATTTTGATTTGTTTCCACATTTTGCTCAGTGAAAATGTAATAATATATGGTTTGATAAATATACCATGTGAATCCAACCACTCAATAAATGTGTATGGGCCAGTTCACACCACATGCAGTCCTGTGCATTTTTTATTTGCATGAAAAACGCATGGAAAGTAGGTTATATTGTTATCAATGGCACAGTTCACACCAGTGCTTGCAGTTCCAATTCCAGAAAAGAAAAGTATAACATGCTGCATTTTTCCAGCACTGGACTGTATTGGAACGCTGTAAAACGAATCAAAAAGGCACTGGAATGCACCTAAACACACTGGAACACACTGAGAAAGATAGGGGTATTGCGCTTTTGGATGTTTTTGGTGCTAGAAAGGCTTGCTGCCCCCAGTGGTTTCTTCCTTATGGGAGATATACTAATTATTTATTGGGAACTGGATGGCGCTACCTTAAATGATCCCTTTATTGTAAAAATATTTTGTACATGTATAAATAAATAAATGTGATAAAAATGAATATAATAAGTGAACGATTAAATAAATAGTATAAGGTAGTGTTCCCACTAAACCTTGAAGTAATGCAGTGCTCACATAAACCTTATTAATCCAGGTGTGTAAGAACTCAATTGGTGTAGTATTTAAAGTGCAAACACCATATACAATATGGAAAAAACTTATAAGTATCTTAATTCATATATTCCTTAAAGTGCAAACCAACTATATTATATAAAGTGTTCTGTGTTTATTGTTGAACCATGAGGTGTATAAAAAATCCTGTTCAAAATGTGTGTAACCCCCACAGGTGTGGGATAATTAGCAACTCAAGTCATTCAGTCCTTTCAAAATGTCAACCCAGGTACTTCAATCCATTCAGAATTACACAATTATACAGTTCAAATGCTGCTTAATAGGTTGATGTGCTAAGTCAAAACGATGATCTTGCATATTTCATATTAATTGCCACAAATGAAAAAAGGTGAAAAAGTCTATAAATATTTAATAAATAATAAGAGGTGTTCTTCCAATTATGTGCATCAAGGCATTCCACTTTTTGTGAGTCACACGTGCTCCCCTAGGACCCCTCCTTACCGGACGCCGCCACCCCACACAGGGGTACAGCGCAAGGACGCCTGTCTGGTCACTTGTGGGGAATCCTATGTGGTCCTGTGATTGTTGTCTCCGGTCTCCTATTGTGCTCCTCGGATGGGTGCCTGGACGGTCCAATGATCCTCAGATTTTGTGGTATGGAAGGTAAAAAGACAGCTCCATAGTGTACTTTGATTTAAAAAAGTTTATTGTATTCCAAACTTATTGCATCCAATAAAATCACTGATAAAACTTTCTACTTTAAAATCTTGCGGGCCATATCATATTCCAAAGTGCTTCCGTGCAGTAGTAGATTCCTATCTGTATTTTGATAAAGCCTCGTGCGTTTCCCCTATGAGTGGCTTGCGTTCCACCTACTGCCAAATCAGAGCCAGGAATCCCGTAGTCTGGTCAGCTGACGCGTTTCATTGTATAACGTCTTCTGAGGTGTAACCAGACTAACGTAGAACCTCATTATATAGCTGTCTTAAGAGGAGTGTCCAAAACGTCCTTCCTCCATGAACTTAATTAACTATTTTATTAACTATTTGATGGCTGGACTGCTCGTTTATTAGGCCCAGACTATGCCGCAGAGATGAGCTAGTTTTTTGATAAACCCCCTCCATATATCGACTATTGTATTTTAATTATATAGCCCATACATGGAATATGGTATGACCTAGATACAATCAGGGAACATCAAAAATTAATGAAGACATAGAAAGGAGCTGAAAAAACTGAAAAAAACTGAAAAAAACTCAAAGCCAGCTATTACCCCATAAAACTAATAAAAATGAAAAAAATATTAATTTTTTAAAAATAGCTATCAGATGGTGAAGAATACACAAAATTGAGATGTAGAATGTAAATCACATGTAACATCTATATATTAAAGTATATATTAAAATCCTAAAGCTGAGTGGATATTGTGGAATATGGTATGACCTAGATACAATCAGGGAACATCAAAAATTGATGAAAAAATAGAAAGCAGCTGAAAAAAACTGAAAAAAACTCAAAGCCAGCTATTACCCCGTAAAACGAATAAACATGAAAAAAAATTTTAATGTTTTAAAATAGCTATCAGATGGTGAAGAACATACAAAATTGAGATGTAGAATGCGAATCACATGTAATATCTATATATTAAAGTATATATTAAAATCCTAACAGCTGAGTGGATATTTTGATGCAACTATGGATATGGAATATGAGAAGGGTATGTTGTAAAATGCTGTCAATGTTTGCATTTATATAATATGATATTTTAAGTAGGGGACCCTTAGGTAATAAGCCCCCCCGGGGGCCAGGTAAGTTAAGAATCAAAAATAAAACAATTTAAATCAATGTCTATATTGAGTTCCCCAGGTACCAAACTCCCCAGGCGATAGATCCACATGGTCTCATTCTGTGATATTTGTATCCTTTTATTACTACCCCTCCAATGTTCTTTAATTTTATCTATGCCATAAAATAACATATTGGAAGGATCCCTATTGTGTACTTCTCTAAAATGTCTGGACAAGTTGTGTTTGGGAAAACCTTTCTTGATATTTTTAATGTGCTCCCGCTACACTGGAACACACATGTCCTTATTTAAGGTTAAGAAAAAAGAGGGGGAAAATGCACTGGATTGCATTAAAAACACACCAAAAACGCACTTGAATGCATCTGCAACACTTAAAAAACGCACATGTAGAAAAGCATCTGCAACGTATCTGGACTGCGTTTCTATGGTGTGAACTTGCCCTAAATGTGTATACAAGAGAGATGTCATTCTGAAGAAGCAGTACTCTACAGTGTCCACAAGATGACACCAGAACACTGCTCAAGCTGTAACGAACCTTAGCATAGTGAAGTTTGTTCATTTTTGTTTGCAAAATCATCTACTACATAGTAGAGAGGTGCAAAATGATTTGTCCATGTACTGTAATACCATTGCAGTGATATACAGTTCACAGATAATATACTCATTGACAAGTACATAAAAGGGACTTACCATTCAGTACAGTTTAGGGACTGCCTTTAGACTAGGTTCACACTATAGTGACTCTGCAAACTGCGTTTTGCATGGCACAGGGTTGTTGTGCCTCTTGAAATGCAGGGAAAGAGGTCCCTGCAGCATTTTATTAATCTCAGCCCTCACGGGAACCGCAAGGGCAGTACAGTTCCCAGTGCAGGGGGGGGGGGGGTTCCAGTGTGTGTGGTATGTAGGAACACTGTGTGTGTGATTTACTGTGCAGGTGGTTGCGGCTGCGTGAACAGGTGCAGTCCCACAGCAGGAACCGCCCACACTAGTGTGAACCTAGCCTTAAAGTGATTGCAAAGGAACATTTTGTACTTATAAAAATAACAAACATGTTATACTTACCTGTTCTGTGTGTGGTTTTGCACAGAACAGCCCCGATCCTCCTCTTCTTGGGACCCCTGCAGGTTCCAGCTTTTCCCCCACCCCCGCTGAGTGTCCCCATAGCAAACCACTGGCTTTGAGGCACTCATGCATGCTCGCTCCCGAGCTGGCTCTCTGCGTCTATAAGACAAAGTGTGGCTCAGCCACGCCCCCCATTGCCGCATCACTGGCTGTGACCAATGGCTCCTGCTGCTGCATCTCAGCTAATCACTAGGGCAAGACCTGGGAGAGACTCAGGTCTTGTGCACATTGCTGGATCGAGATTGAGCTTGAATAAATGTTAAGAGGTTGAGGGGTAATGCATGAAAGGAAAAAACCTTCAGCCTTCACAACCATTTTAACCACTTGCTGAATGTATCGCACAGATATACAGCGGCAAGTTGGCTCTGCTGCGCAGATTGCCGTTTATAAATGGTGATCTGTGCAGCCGCAGTTGCCGGCGGGTGCACGTTCCATGAGTGGGGCCGTGGGTCGGGGGACTTGATGTCCACCAGCGACCCTCGATCGCCTGTTAGAGAGGAAGAATGGGGAACCGCCGATGTAAACACTGCGGTTCCCCGTTCTGACAGACGGCATGACACTGATCTACTGATCCCTGTCATCTCGATCAGTTAGATCTGTCATGCCCCTGCCAGCCCAGCCCCCATACAGTTAGAACACCCAGGGAATACAGTTAACCCCTTGATCACCCCCTACAGGTTAACCCTTTCCCTGCCAGTGACATTTATACAGTAATCAGTGGCTTTTTTTTAGATCTGATCACTGTATATATGTCAATGATCCCAAAAAAGTGTCAAAAATGTCCGACCTGTCCACTGCAATATTGCAATCCCAATAAAAATCGCAGATTGCCACCATTACTAGTAAAAAAAAAAATAGTAAAAACGCCACAAATTAATTCTCATAGTTTGTAAACACGGCAACCTTTGCGCAAACCAATCTATATACGCTTATTGCGATTTCTTATACCACTATAAACTGATGAATAAATTTGTTTTTTTATATTTTTTTTGGACATGTATTATAGCAAAAGTAAGAAAAAGTGTTTTTTTTTTTCAAAATTGTCGCTCTTTGTTTGTTTATAGTGGTGATCAGAAATGACGTAGAGGTGATCACATGCCACCAAAAAAAAGCTCTATTTGGGGGGAAAAAAAAGAATGTTGATTTTGTTTGGGTACAACATCGCACAACCGCGCAATTATCAGTTAAAGAGACGCAGTGTCGAATCACAAAAAGTGCTCTGGTCAGGAAGGGAGCAAATCCTTCTGGGGCTGAAGTGGTTAAGAATACATGGAATCAAACATTGTTCCAGTATATAGAGTATAGAGTGCAGTCCAGTGTATAATTCAGTGTATAATTCCGTGACTTCCACCCGCATGCGATGTTGACCACCACCAGGAAGAATATAAATGGGTACTCTTACCAGAAGGCAATTGGAACAAAGCGTGTCTACACTCAATAACAATTGTCATCAGGGAGCTTCATAACATCCTCCACAGGTAAACGTCACAGCTAGTGTTGAGCGAACCCGGACTGTAACGTTCGGGTCCGTACCGAACTTTAGGGTGTCCGTGGCACGGACCCGGACCCGGACATTTCAAAAATCGTTCGGGTTCGGTCCGGGGTTCTGCTATTTTACTCCACGTGTTGAGAAGCTGCAGGGCAGCCAATCAACAAGCGTTTCACTGGTTTGCCCTTAGAAGCCATCACAGCCATGCCTACTAATGGCATGGCTGTGATTGGCCGGTGCATCATGTGACCCAGCCTCTTTATAAGCTGGAGTCACAGTGCTGCAGTCACATGCTCCTTGGGTTAGTATAGGGAAAGGTAGCTGACGGCGTGAGGGACAGATTTTAGCCATTTTAAGACCTGATCCTGCATCCTGCTATAGATTACTTTACTACTGCTGTCTGTGCTGTTGCTCTGAGGACAGATAGCAGAAATTAGAGATTTCACATACCGCTGCTTTGAGTTGCAGATCAAGCTCTGCATAGAAAATGTCAGGCCCAAGCGAGTTGTGATCGACACTGCAAATGGACACCTCCTACAATACTTCGAGGGACTACTGTTAA
>BLSH010416536.1:824813-846818 GCA_018402905.1 Glandirana rugosa
TAATTTATTTTCCCTATCCCCATTTATTTGTAGGGCACTTGCCCTAGTTTGAAGATGATTTTAGAACAGTTATATGGCTTCTACCGTTAATTAATACTTTTCAGACACAGTTTGAAGATGATCCACATTCACCTCCATTTTTGCTTTTTTTATGTTTTTATTTTTTTAAAAATATTTACAGTTATTTCCCTGTCCCCATTTTTTGTAGGGCACTTGCCCTACCCTTACCCCCATTTTACTTCCTTTTGCAGCCCTCTGGGGCTTTCCAGGACTTTCCTACAGCCATTTTTGTGCCTAAAAGTTCGGGTCCCCATTGATTTCAATGGGGTTCGTTGTCCGTGCGATCGTTCGGGTTCCGTCCGGACCCGGACCCGGACTTTGTCCCGAAGTTCGGACGGACCAGCAGAACCCGAACTTCCAGGTGTTCGCTCAACTCTAGTCACAGCTTTCCATGTGATGGGGAACCCACATCAAAGAATCCGATACGGATTCCACTTACATGCATGAAGTAAAAGACAAGCACGGCACGGAATTCCAGCATAAAATCAATACGTAGGCGCAATAGGATGGAGCAGACTCCTGACACCCGACGCGTTTCGTCTGAAGAGACTTCCACAGGGGTACAGCGTGGGGTGTCAGGAGTCTGCTCCATCCTATTGCGCCTACGTATTGATTTTATGCTGGAATTCCATGCTGTGCTTGTCTTTTACTTCATGCATGTATGTGCAATACCTTTCTTCAATAAATTATTTGCTGAACAGTATTACGCTATGTAGGACTGTTTTTGTTTTGAGGTATACTGTTTTCAACATTTGGATTCTGTATCGGGTTCTTTGATGTGGGTTCCCCATCACATGGAAAGCTGTGATGTTTACCTGTGGAGGATGTTATGAAGCTCCCTGATGACAATTGTTATTGAGTGTAGACACACTTTGTTCCAATTGCCTTCTGGTGAGAGTACCCATTTATATTCTTTATAGATTTCTAATATTATCTTGGAATTTGGATTAATATTGTTTGGATTAATATTGTTTCAATACCTTCTTTTAGCGCCACATTTTTTACTTTGTCTTACTTACAATCTGGTTATTATTGTCGTGCTGGCTGCTCAAGTTTTTCTTATTGTAGGTAGCGCAGTATTGTCTATTTATTTTATTCTGTTAAGAATACATGCCTAGTGTGTGGGTAAATAAATGCATGCTACAAATATCAGTTTCCCTCTATTACAAATACATTTTGTAAGGCTGAGGATTATAAACATTATAGGCAATGAAACAGATTTTGTAAGCCATTGCCAGGTATATATGCAATTTTATTCTCCTTCTGCGACTATTTTTGGCAGTGATATAATTTAACCACTTCAGCCCCGGAAGGATTTCACACTTTAGGACCAGAGCACTTTTTGCGATTCAGCATTGCGTCGCTTTAACTGAGAATTGCGCGGCCTTGAACCCAAACAAAATTTGCGTCCTTTTTTTCCCACAAATAGAGCTTTTTTTTGGTGGTATTTGATCATCACTGCGTCATTTCTGATCGCCGCTATAAACAAAAGAAGAGCGACAATTTTGCAAAAAATCCCAAATTTCTTACTTTTTGCAAAAATACAAATCCAAAAAAAAAAAATATAAAAAAACATTTTTTTTTTCATTTTTGGCCAATTTATATTCTTCCCCATATTTTTGGTAAAAAAAATCGCAATCGGCGTTTATTGATTGGTTTGCGCAAAAGTTGCCGCGTTTACGGATGATGAGAATTAATTTCTGGGGTTTTTAATTTTTTTTATTTTTTACAAGTAATGGCGGCGATCTGCGATTTTTAGCGGTACTGCGATATTGCAGCGGACATGTCGGACACTTTTGACACTTTTTTGGGACCATTGGCATTTATACAGCAATCAGTGCTATAAAAATGCAGTGATTACTGTGTAAATGCCATTGGCAGTGAAGGGGTTAACCTGCAGGGGGCGCTCTAAGGGTTAACTGTGTTCCCTGGGCGTGTTCTAACTGTGTGTGGGCTGCCCTGATTGGGGAAAGGGGATGATCACAGCTTCCATGTAGAGGAAGGCTGTGATCATCGCCCTTCCCCCTCTATGAGAACGGAGGTCCGTGTTTACATACACGGACCTCCGTTCTCTCGCTGCGGGGGGCCATCCCGGGTAGCCGGCGAAGATCGAGTCCGTCCAACCCGCTCCCTGGCCCCCCCGAACACAGTGAACGCGTGAGCACGCCTCCAGCGGCGCGCGCGCTCACAATATTAGTTATCACGGCCGCCGTCAATTGACGGCGGTTTGCGATACCGAGCCACCTTGTCGCCGTCACACTGCGGCGGGCGGGCGGCAAGTGGTTAAATAATAATCCAACATGGTGACAACATGCAGTCACACCATTATGCATATGTTTATTTCCTGCCACAGGCTTCCAGTTGCCTTTTTGTTTTGGGTATTGAAGCCACTAGTCCTAGATATTCTGGACTGTCACTGTGGCCTCCTTAGACTGAAGAAAGTTGCAGGTCTTCAGATAAATTATGACTGAGCACCTGCTGTAATCCATAGCCGCTCAGGGGGAAGCAGAGAAGGTCTTCAACTGCAGATTTCAACTTAGATTTTAACTTATTGTAAGAAGCCATTTGGCTTTATTTTAATAAAACATCACATACAGTATTACACTATTGGGGTCCTTTTTACTGTATGGTCCATACTGGCTCCGGTGGTCTTGGATTTCCTATTGCGAGTCCTTCTGCAGTTGAAGACCCTCTCTGCGCGTTCCAGGGACTCCATTTTATTGTTTATACCCTGCAGAGGTTATTCTGCATGTCTTTGTGACCATCCTAGAAATAGGTAGTCTCCATAAACTGGTAAGCAACCCTTTCTATAGGGTGTTGTATGTCACAGAAGGCTCTGCATTCTTCACGGTGGTGGAACTTCCATTGAACTATGATCTTTTATTTCACAATTATCACAAATATTTACACATTGAACTGCTTTGTTTTTAGGACACTATTGACTTATTCAAGTTTGTTAATTCATATTTGACTTATAAGATTACAGCAACGTTTTTGTTAAGTGTAAAGGTCATAATAATTGATGGCTTTATTTGTGACCTTGACTTGGTAACTACTGGCCTATTAATATTACTCACTCATTCTCCACCTGATATTAGGGCATGTGGATAAGGTTAGATGATAAGTCACTTGCACCAGCCGTTACCCCCATACCCCCAATACCTCCACCTTGGAACCATAAAGAAAGCGTACCTACGAAAATGAGGGCTATCAAGTTTAAAGTGGTTCTAAATGCTCAAGGTTTTTTTACCCTCATGCATTTTAGGAATGAATGTATAAAACCTTCTGTGTGCAGCAGCCCCCCTAATACTTACCTGAGCCCCATCTTGATCCAGCAATGTGCACATGAGCCCCTTGCTCTCTGGGGACTCACACTCCTTATTGGCTGAGGCTAAGTCAATTACCGCCAGTGAGCCAATCAGGAGAGAGAGGGGCGGGGCTGTGCCACAGCTCTATGTGTGTAAGGACCCTCAAAGACATGGCTGTGGAGCGAGCCTGCTTGGCTACCCCCAGAGCAAGCCAGGGGCGCCGACGGGGACCCAAAAAGAAAATGGTAAAGTAAGTATAACATGTTTGTTATTTTTTTTAAAAAAAACAAGACTTTAATATCACTTTAGTTTACCCCTAAGCCCTGGTTCACACCAGTGCGTCTTTGAAATTGCGCTACTTCAGCACGATTCCAAAACTGCAGATCAGCATGATTTGCATCTCCAATTTCATTGCGGCTTATGATATCATTTAACTGAAGTCTATGCAATTCGCAATGAAATCCCAAAAAAGTAGTGCAGGATTTTTTTTTCAAAGTAGCTGCGACTTGAGTCACAACAATTTGAACAGTTCCATTGCCGGCAATGGGGTGCGACTTGTCATGTGATTTTGAACTGTCAAATCGCATGACAAATTGCACCAGTTTGAACCAGGCTAATAAGTCCTAATTAAATCCTTCTCTCCTTTCTACCTATAGCTATTTTTCCTGCCAATTTTCATATTTGTTTTCTAATCATATATATTTAAATGGAGAGGGTGCAGCTCTGTTGGGAAAAAAGATGGCCAAGAAACTGGGAGGGGCTTTTAAACTAGGTGTTGGAGGGAGGGTTTAAAGGAAGCGAAAGTGGGCAGTGAGCAAAAGACAGAGGGTACTTGTGGAGGCACTAGTGATAATATATCCATAACATCTAATCCCGGGGTGAATGAGTTGACAAATCAAATACGAAGCCTCAGAAACATAAGGAGAAAATAATATGCACCTGTACAATACTGAGAGGATTATACACAAATGCCAGGAGCCTAGCTAACAATGGAAGAACTGGAGCTGCTGTTACACGAGGATTATTTAGACTTTGTGGGAATAACAGAAACAAGGTTTGACATTTCAAATGACTGGCTGGTAATCATCATCCAGGGGTATTCCTTGTATCAGAGGAACAGGGAGGGTAGAAGAGGGGGAGGGGTGTGTCTATATGTCAAGAACTATTTAGGCATGGAAGAGAGGAGTAACAATGTAAACGGGGCAAGGGGGAGGTGGAATCCATGTGGGTGGAACTTCAAAGGGAAATTAATAGTGGGAGTATGTTACAGGCCCCCCAACTTGAAGGAGGAGGAGCTGGACTTCCTATCACAGTTAGAAATGGCAGCGAGGCAGGGAAATGCCATTATAATGGGGCACTTCAACTATCCCGATATTGACTGGGCAGAGGGGACAGATCACTCATTAAAGGCCCATCATTTCTTCTTGTTCAAGTTTTTTTATTGGTTTTCAAAAGATTACAGGAAGTACATAATAAATAAAGACAATTGTAAGAAAAACGATGGTTACAACTATCGTGTACAGAGTATCATGCATATAGAAGATATGGCTAGTGTCTAACTATTGAACCATACCATTATTCATCAAGGGTTATGATCATTGAGAGAGTAACACAAACAGTCAGCATTGAGTGATGGAAACAGTATGCTAACTCATCGAATCTTGGTATGACAGATGTGGTATCGCTCATGTGGCAGACGTGGCAAAGTGTTTTGACAGGGGAACATCGGGTAGGATAGTCTTCCCGCAGGGCCAAGTTCCAGCTAAGTGGCATGGCGTATTCCCATGGGAAGAGTAACATACCAAATTATTCTAGGTGATTTATGTTTGTAAAAGCACCAGAAGCGGGTAGAGTTATGTTTGTAAGAGCACCAGAAGCGGGTAGTGTTGGGCCATTATTTCTTAAATGTCTAACAGGACAACTTCATGTCTCAGTTGGTGGATCCCCCTACAAGAAAGAATGCATTACTAGATCTATTAATTATGAACGATTCAAATCTGATCTTAGATGTGGAAATACGGCACAACTTGGGATCTAGCGATCACAGGATGATCACATTTAGCTTTAATCATAAGAAAAGGAGGCACAAGGGTAGTACAAAAATACTAAATTTCAAACAAGCAAACTTTTCTGAACTGCGCTAAATACTACAAGACATCATTCAGGACCAAATCCTAGAAACATTGAACACAGAGGAAAATTGGGAATTTTTTAGGAACATGTTTAGAGTTGATCGAACCTCTGGAAGTTCGGGTTCTGCAGGTTTGGCCGAACTTCGGGACAAAGTCGGTGTTCGGGTCCGGACTTGACCTGAACTTTGACCCGGACCCGAACCCCATTGAAATCAATGGGGACCTTAACTTTTAGGAACAAAAAATGGCTGTAACAAAGTCCTGGAAAGTCCTAGAGGTCTGCAAAAGGAAGGAAAATGGGCATAAGGGTCGGACAAGTGCCCTACAAAGAAATGGGGATAGGGAAATAACTTAAAATAATTTTTAAGCTAAAATCACGTGAAAAAAAATCAAAAATTGAGGTGGATGTGGAGTTGGAGGTTGAGGAGGCAGTGAAAGTGGCGTTGGAGGAGGAGGAGGAGGTAGCCAACACTGTTTTTTTTATTTTTGGAATTTTTTTGTTTTTTTTTAAACCAGCAATGTAGATGCACTTTTTAATTTTGTGCTAGAAACAATAATCTGCCCCTTTAAGCAACAGTAGGAACCTCTCCTTATAGAACTACGAGATGATTTTAGATTCTAAAATCATCTCCAAGTTGTATAGGGAAAGCCTCCAGCTGTTGCTTTAAGGGAAGGATTATTGTTCTAAAATCATCTTCAAAGTGTGTGGGAAAAGCCTATTGCAGGGGCATAGAGCCATATTACTGTTCTAAAATCATCTTCAAAGTGTGTGGAAAAAGCCTATTGCAGGGGCATAGAGCCATATTACTGTTCTAAAATAATCTTCAAAGTGTGTGGGAAAAGCCTGTTTCAGCTGCATAGAGCCATATTAGTGTTCTAAAATCATCTTCAAAATGTGTGGGAAAAGCCTGTTTCAGCCTCATGGTGCCATATTAGTGTTCTAAAATCATCTTCAAAGTGTGTGGGAAAACCCTGTTTCACCCGCATGGAGCCATATTAATGTTCTAAAATCAACTTCAAAGTGTGTGGGAAAACCCTGTTTCAGCCGCATGGAGCCATATTAGTGTTCTAAAATCATTTTCAAAGTGTGTGGGAAAACCCTGTTTCAGCCGCATGGAGCCATATTACTGTTCTTCCCGCCGCATAGAGAGCCATATTAGTGTTCTAAATTTTAGAACACTAATATGGCTTCATGCAGCTGAAACAGGCTTTTCCCACAAGTTTGGTACGGACCCGAACTTTACAGTTCGGATTCGCTCAACTCTAAACATGTTAAAAAAAGGTATCACACAGTGCATTCCAATGGGCAATAAATATAAAAGAGCAAAGTTAAACCTGGGTGGCTAAACTGTAACGTAAAAAGTCTTATTTAAAAGAACAAAATGGCCTTTAATAAATAAATAAGAAGTGTAAGAATGCAGTCAGGGAGTCTAATAATGACTATGAGCGACACATAGAGGAGGAGAGTAAAAAAAAATACCCACATTTTATATAGATATATTAACAGTAAAAAAGCGAGGTCAGAGCACATTGGCCATATAATAGACAATGAAGGGAGGATGGTTACAGATGACACAGAAACGGCAACTGTGCTAAATGCTTTTGTTCTCTTCATTTATTATACAGGAAAAGAAGGGATATATTGACTATGGCTGTATTATTAGTAACACATCACAGGATGTACCCTTGTGGCTAACAAAAGCCGGTGTCCAGAAAAGACTAGATAAGCTTAACACAAATAGATCACCAGGACCGGTCCTCAAAGAACCCAGTCAGGTTATAACCAGACCATTATTCCTCATCTTTATGGACAGCATATTGACATCAATGGTAACAGCTGAAAAGCCCATGTGGTACCAATATTCAAAAAAGAGCAGAGGCATATCCCTGGAAACTATAGGCCAGTCAGCCTAACACCAATAGTATGTAAACTATTGGAGGGGATGATAAGGGACTATATCCAAGAATTTGCTGATGAAAACAGTATAATTAGCAGTATTCACCATGGGTTTACGAAGGGTCATTCCTGCCAGACCAATCTGTTAACATTCTACGAGGAAGTGAGCTGCCATCTAGATAGGGGAAGGACTGTGGATGTGGTGTATCTGGATTTTGCAAAATCATTTGATACAGTTCCCCATAAATGCCTGATCTACAAACTGAGGTCTGTAGGCATGGACCATACAGATTTTCCATGGATAGAAAACTGGTTACAGGGGTGTGTCCAAAGGGTGGTGATAAATTAACGTGTACTCAGACTCAGGCTCTGTCTTGGCACCAATTCTGTTTAATGTATTCATAAATAGTGTTGAGTGAACCCAAACTGTAACCTTCGGGTTCGTACCGAACTTTCGGGTGTCCGTGTCCTGAATCCAAACGTTTGAGAAAACGTTCGGGTTCGGGTTCTGGTATTTTGTCACGCATGTTGAATAGCTGCAGGGCAGCCAATCAACAAGCGTTTCACTGCTTTTCCCTAGAAGCCATCACAGCCATGCCTACTAATGGCATGGCTGTGATTGGCCAGTGCATCATGTGACCCAGCCATCTCATCCTGCATTACAGAAAGATCTAATTACAGAACGATCTCTCATCCTGCATTACAGAACGATCTGATTACAGAACGATCTCTCATCCTGCATTACAGAACGATCTTAAGGGACAGATTGCAGATCTAATAACATCTCCCATTTTTCTTCCTTTTGCAGCCCTCTAGCACTTTCCAGGACTTTTTTACAGTCATTTTGTGCCGAAAAGTTCGGGTCCCAATTGAATTCAAAGGGGTTCGGGGTAAAGTTCGGATAACGTTCG
Source organism: Glandirana rugosa (assembly GCA_018402905.1). Taxonomy (NCBI): domain Eukaryota; kingdom Metazoa; phylum Chordata; class Amphibia; order Anura; family Ranidae; genus Glandirana; species Glandirana rugosa. Next base: position 833,122 of record BLSH010416536.1, read on the forward strand.
GTACAGAACCCGAACATTTCCGGAAAGATCGGCCGAACCCGCCAAACCCGAATGTCCAGGTGTTCGCTCAACTCTATTCATAAATGATATAGAGGTTGGTTTAAATATCTCAATCTCAGATTTAGTGGACGACACAAGAATAAGTAGGGCAATAACTTCACATCAGGATATAGAGATTTTATAGGAAGACCTTAATAAAATAATGGGGTGGGCAAATGAGATTTATTGTTGAAAAATGTAAATTGATGCACTTGGGGCTAATAATATAAATGCAAACTACTCACTAGGGGGAGAACCTCTGGGGAATCAAGGATGGAGAAAGATCTGGGGGTCCTGGTAGAAGTCAAACTGAGCAATAGCAGGCAATGTCAAGCTGCAGCAAGCATAGCCAGCAAGCTATTAGCTTGCATAAAAAGGGAATTTACTCCAGAGATAATATGATAATCCTTCAACTGTATAAAACTCTGGTTCAGCCACATCTAGAGTATTCTGTCCAGTTCTGGTCACCAGTCCTCAGGAAGGATGTGCTGGAACTGGAGGGACTTCAGATAAGGGGAACTAAATTAATAATGGACTGGAACACCTCAATTACAAGGAACGTCTACAAGCACTAAACGTATTCTCCTTGGAAAGGAGACTCTTGAGAGGAGATATGTTAGTGTTATTCAAATACCTCAATGGTGATCCCAGCAAAAAAACACTTTTCAGTCTCAGGGTGTGTAAGAGGACATGGAGCCACACAATGAGATTGGAAGAAAAGCGGTTTAACATTAAGCTGCATAGAGGTTTTTCCATTGTCAGGGGGATAAGGATGTGGAACTCTCTTCCACAATTGGTGGTGTCATTGGGGAGTATTGAAATTTTTAAAAGACTCTTAGATGTGAATCTTAGTGAACACAACATACAAGGATATGGGAAATTAATATCGACATAAACCTACACAGGTTGAACTGGATGGACTGTTGTCTTTATGCAACCTTACCAACTATGAAACTATAAGAGCAGTTCTACTCCCCCCCAAAAAAATACTGTGGGGGTGGGGGAGGGGGCTGGGGAGATGTGACTTCCTGCTGGTTGTTTAGTCTCTTTCCCCCCCTTTTTCTTTTTTTTAGATGTGTTTTTCTCTTACTCTGTTACCACCGTTTTGGACATCCCCTCTCGCCATTCTTGGATATCTCTCATATGGAACTTATTAAAGCTTCAAGACTTGGACCTGGGAGCCCGGCCTGGCCCCTTGAGATCCCAGGGCGGTTCCCTTCTTGATGTCTTTTGGTTGAACTCTCCCAGGGGTACACACTTACTCCACTAGTCAGGCCTTGGAGCTCTGGAGCTAAGGCATATGTCTGATAATGTTTGTTTACTCTCGGCCCGGGGACGGTCGGGGAGGGGCGGGTTCCCTATCCAGGGGCGCTCCAGGGTGGAGACCCTTTCTTCTGGAGGGAGGCCCCCTGGGGACCCTTGCTATTAATGTTGCCAGTTGTACTTGTTCACAAGGGAATTGTTTGTTATTATCATTTGACTAGGGCCACAGGTTTTGGCTGGAGCGGTTGTCATGCTCCTCCCTCAGACAGACGTTTTTCCGCCGAGTAGGCGGATACTTTGTTGCCCTATCCTGTGATTGGGGGTGATTTTTCGTCCCCCCAATGCCAGGATTTTGAGGGGGCAGGCGGCTGGTCTGTGCCGCTCCCCTCCTATTCTCTCTCTCCTCTCTATTTCTCTTCTCTGCCTCCTTTTCTTCCTAATCTCACTATCTCTCTTCCCTCTTAGGCACCAGGGAGGCTCGACCTCAGATGAGTTACACCATTTCGTCACTCCAATCCCCACTAGGGACAAGTCTCAAACTATCTGCTTCCGGAACCAGGTAGGCCGTCTCTCAATGATGCATAGATTTCAACTTAGACAATATGACCTAATCCACTAACCCCTCTACGATACTAAGAATCACAACTCATAATGTCCAGGGCCTTAATTCCCCGTTGAAGCGGAAAAAATACTTTATACTTTCCCACTCCCAGCACCTGGATGTGCTTCTTTTACAGGAAACCCACTTCCCCGAGCAGTATAACCCCAAGTTTATGCACTCTAAATGCCCCCTATTCTTCTTGGCAAATGCCACTGACAAGACTAGAGGGGTCCAGCTAATTTCCTCCAAACAGTGTTAAATCTCCTATCGCCCCACCTTGTCGGGACAGTGATAATGGGGGGGGGGGGCATGAATACAGCACTAGATCATATGCTGGACAAGTTGGGGGTGGGGCAATCTCGCCTTCTTCAGCCACCTTCAGCAGAGCCTTAAAATCGCCAAGCTTTTTCATTCTTTAGCAAGGATAGATCACATTTTTGTAACAGCCCCTGTTATCCCCTTGATCTCTAAATCCCTTATTAGAGACTCTCCATTGTCGGACCACTAGCTAGTTATAATCTATGCTAAAACTGACCTAAGCCCAAAGGGGAAATTCCATTGGCGCATGAACGAAACCCTTTTAAATAACCCGGTCCACTGCACTTTGTTAGAGAGAGAGCTCAAAGAATACTTTTGTCTGAATGACAACGGGGAAGTCTCTCCCTTGACCCTCTGGGTGGCCCACAAGGGGGTAATGAGGGACAAGATTATTCAGCTTTTGGCTAAACTTAGAAGGGAGAGGAAGATAGATATAGAGATTCGAGAGCGTGACTTCCATAACCTCGCTAGGTCCCACAAGCATAACCCAACCCCCCATTCCAGGGCACAACTGAAAGGAGGGAGGGTGGCTCTAAACCTAGCCCTAACCACTAGTACTATAAAACAAATACAATGGTCCAAAGCCCACTTCTGCATTCATAAAAACCAGATAGGTCCTAAGCTGGCTGCCAGGTTGTCCCCTAAGTTTCGATCCTTCTCTTTCCCAAAGGTGAGGGATCCCACGGGGGAACTGACACAGAACCCCCAACGTATCATGGCTGCTTTCCAGAAGTACTATGCTAAACTCTACGAGGCAGGGAAACCGATATCCTTACCCTCCCTCACTTCATTTTTAAATAAAACTCCACTCCCCAAACTTACTGCAGAACATATAACATCCCTAGAACTTCCATTTACTGAAACAGAAATTTTAGGGGTAATTAAAAACCTTAAGAGGGGCTCTGCCGACGGGTTTTCCATGGGCTATTACAAAACTTTCGGCCCCACCCTCACTCCCTTCTTAACAAAATGTTTAAATTCTCTCCAGATAGGATCCACCCTGCAGAGTGATGCCAACTTGGCCTTTGTTGCGGTCATCCCCAAACCGGGTAAGGACCACTCTGACGTCTGCAATTACAGGCCTATTTCCTTAATCAACAACGACCTCAAGATTTTGACTGAAATCATGGCCAACAGATTATCCAAGATAATAGGTAATTATGTCAACAAGGACCAGGTTGGATTTATCTCAGGGAGGCAGGGCCAGATCAGATCCGCAGAGCCGTCGATATCATCTCTCTTCTAAATTCCAATTGGGATGGAGGTTCTCACCAGGAAGGGTTCCTTCCATCTGTCGACCTACAAAAAGCTTTTGATACAGTAGACTGGGCCTACCTGTTTGAGGTCCTCGGCAGATGGAGTTTTGGCCCAAAATTCCTTCAGCCCATGAGAGCCCTCTACTCAAACTCTAGCGCTCAGGTCAAACTTCAAAATTACTACTCGGACCCGTTCATTATATCTAAGGGAATTAGACAGGGCTGCCCCCTATCTCCCTTAGTGGGCCATTGCAATGGAATCTCTGGCAATTGGCATCAGGGAAAACCTTGACATCCAGGGTGTGAAGTGCAGCCCACAAATGCACAAGTGTGCTTTATTTGCAGACGGCCTGCTCCTTTTTATCACATCACCCCTCACCTCTACCCCTCGAGTAATTCAACTCTTACAAGAATTTGGGGAGGTTTCCGGCCTTTGTGTAAATTGGTCCAAATCGCAGCCCTAAATATCTCTACCCCTGAGTCGATAGTACACCGTCTGAGGGAGCTTCACAGGTTTACCTGGAATCCTAGCCAGTTACCGTACCTGGGGGTCAATCTGGCCACCAACATTAGCCAACTATAAGATGTTAACTACCCACCTTTATTCCGGAAATTAACTGAGGACCTTGCAAAGTGGGGCCAGGAAGGCCTTTCTTGGCTGGGTAGGATACACTCCATTAAGATTATCCTACTCCCTAGGATTCTTTATGTCTTTCGATCCCTCCCAATCTCTATAAAGAAACCTCAGTTACAAAAACTGCAATCGCAAATACTGAAGTTCATCTGGGGCCGAAAAGGCTTTAGATGTCCTGCTAATGTCCTTTACAGGAGACGCACTCAGGGGGGACTGGGACTCCCACATGTCTTTAAATACTTCCAGGCCGCCCAGCTGGCTCAGTTTTCAGCTATCTATGCAAGAGGGAAAATACCTGATTGGATAACAATGGAGAGACAGTACTGTTAAACACCATTGACTTTTTGGTTGGGGCTCCCCACAAGCTGAGACCCCCCATCCTCGCCCCTTCCCTATCACACTCTATAGTCCTCAGCGACTCGGTACTCAAACCCCCCTATTTAGTTTCCAATCTCCGTCCCCTCAACCATCTCTTTAATAACCCCCGATTCCCGCCTGGCCTGGACATCCGGGCCTTCCAATGGTAGACAAACAAAGGCTTATTTTGCATAGGACATTTTCTTAACTCTATGGGTCCAAATACCTTATCTCACTGCATTAATAATCTAGGAATACCCCCCATGGAAAAATTTAGCTTCCATCAAATTCATCACTTCCTGTTCTCCTTGTGGAAGCTCAGAAACGATATCACAGGTATTACACCTTACGAAAAGTGGTGTTCTGAGTTAGAAGTCCAAAGAGGAGGTATTTCCCTGATCTATGCATCACTGATAGAGAACCCAGATAAACCTCCATACGGGAGGAAATGGGAAAAAGACGTAGATGTCGATTGGGAGGCGGATAAGTGGAACTCCTTGTTCCAGAGGTCTTCCAAAGGGATAGTCAATACTGCATTAAGGGAAGCTAATTTAAAGACCGGGCTGGCTGACATGTTTCCTAACTCTTCTGGTCTCTGTTTCAGAGGGTGCGGCCTCACAGGCTCCTTTTTCCACATCTGGTGGGAATGCCCTCGGATCCAAGGATTCTGGAATAGAATATTCTATCTTTTACGAAAGATCACAGGCCAGGTCATTGCTAAGAATCCAGAAACGGCTCTTCTAAATTTCATTCCCAACGGCATTTCCAAACCTCTCTTTAAACTCACACACTTTATTTTGCTGGGTGCAAGAATCACAATTGCCAGTGCCTGGAAACGTCCCTCTGTGTCCTTCTCTGCTGCCAAACAAAAATTATCCTGGATCATGACCCAAAAGAAATTTGCTAACATCATTCTGGACTCCTCCCCCAAATTTGATCTGGAATCCTTGGAAGAAATACTTAAAACTACCTCTGTGATCCAAGACAGTCATACTTTGCTTATTGACAAAGCTCCCTGGTGCTATTTATTTACCTCTGATCTCTACTATTTTTCTACCTTTCCTCTCTTCTGGTCCTCCTTCTTTCTCTCATTAGAATGCATTATATTGGATGATCTGGTGTTCGCAGCTGCTGATCAAAACACTCTGACCTCAGTTATGGAGTTAGAGGCAGGCGACTGCACCACTATAGGACATCTTAGTTTACGACTATGTACCAGTTCATTTTGATTGTAGATGTATGTCAAGCTAAACGCCAAACTGTACTAGACCTTCTTGAAATACCTAGGGGTTCAGTGGATGTGTTACCTAGCCCATTGTGATGGGACAATTCTGGTTTTCGGAGGTCCAAGGTAGTCAGATTTCCCCAGTCCACAGCGTGTTCCCGTTAGGGGTAGAGTTGGGGAATTGTCCTTTTTCTCCTTTTTTTTTTTTTTCCCTTCTGACTCCCTGACCTCATCCTTCTTTTTTCTTCAGCATTACCTATATAGCCACATCCAATGGATTCCTCTTACTACTTATACATTTTGTAGGTTCTGTACGTTTGCCTGTTTCATGCTGGTCCTGCGGGGCCTAGGCTCTCTCACTTTTTTACTCCATTGTGCATTTGGAACTGTCAAAATATTTGTATTTCTTGAAAAACCCAATAAAATATAGAAATAAAAGTATTCTTTCAGGAGGTGAATGCGCGGAGTCCCGCAAGATGGCAGCTTAGCCATGGAGCTCCGTCCTGCTCCTCTGATCCAGCGCTACTAACAGCCAGTGGCGGCAGCCCACCAGACACCCAGCAGTACTGACAAGGTTCGGTGGGGAGCGGGCACACTTTGAAGGTGGTGGGGTGCATCAGGAGAAGTCTGGAAGCCCAATACCTGGGACCCCCCGAGGTGGGAGACCTTTCCAAGATGGCAACGGACTGGCCACACATAGACACGCTGCCTGCGGTGCAGCCCGAGACCTCACCCTGGTGGGATTGGTTACACCATGAGGTATGTGGAAGCCCAATAACATACCGTGGGGCTACCCCCTCCTTTGGGAGTGCTAGGGGGCGGGTTCCTCCTCGCTGTGTGTCGGCGCCACGCCACCCATCACTTCATGCTGCCTCTCCATGAGTGGGTATCCATGCTCGCAGGCGCACTTGGGGGCGGATTGCTGGCCTCTGGCTATCCTAGTCCGGGCCAGGTGTCCCCTCCCCCTCCCATTTGCTCCTGCGTGCGTGGCGTTGGCGGACGGATGTGTGGCAGTGCCTATATCAGGCATTGCTCAGTGTGGATCTGGACACCTCCGGCATACTCTTCCAGTACACAGCACCCTGCCATGGCTTCGGCTACTCACATCCACCCAGGTACTTTCATCTACACGTACATCTTCCCTCCCCTTTATCCACTCTTCACAGGACCTGCTCTGGCTCTTTCATCCCTTTTTCTTGTTCCTATCCTTCACTATGCATTCACCTCTCTTCCTCCTTCGTTCAATTCTCTTCACTTTGGCTTAGACTTTTATTCACCTGCTCCTATCCTCACTTACTTATTCATTCCTTATCCTCCTTGTCCTATTCATCTCCCCATTCACCTCCCTACAGATTCTCATACACTTCCCCAACTGATTTCCTACACCACACCACCATTGATTGTGCATTCAAATCACCTGTGGTTGTTCCCCTCCCACAGGCACATCATGCTTGGGGTGCCCATTTTCCATGCTGGGTGCCGTCCTGGAGGGGACCGTTGCCTCACCACCTGCCTCAGCTCTCTTACCCAGCGATTCCCAGGCACCTCCTGCACCCCAGCGGTGCCCTGTTGTTGCATGTACACTTTATGTTTGACCCCCATGACATCTAATAGTAATTACTTTTCATCTATTTCAGATGAATTTTATGCTTGCTCCTGATGAGTGATAAAAATATCACGAAACGCATAGAGCTACCAATCATCATATCTCAGCAACATTAATCTCTACCTTTATAATGGGGTATTCCCCATATGAGGCATTGTCGGGCCATGGATTACGCAGACTACTATCTGTGGAACACTATTGTTTGTATATATATCCAATTGATGGATCGGGGAATTGCGTCTACATGTTTTGTATTTATATATATGAATTGGACCTATATCACATTGAGCTTGCTCTGTTGTATAATCATGTTGTGGTTTTCTTAAACTTTTTGATTACCTGTATATTACTATATTACAATATTATGTAACCTTAAAATTCCTTAGTAAAATCTTTTTATTGATCTATCATATATTTATTTCCCACCATGTGTGTAATTTAAAGTCCCAGCCCATTTATCTTATACTTTACCAAGTATCAGGGATGGAGGCATATGACCCTACCATGTCACGGCCTCATTAAAGTCCCAATCTCCCCAAAGCCCCCCCCCCCCTCTCATGACTTAGGAAAGAGATCTAGAAGGCTAAACTTCACATTTAGAGGCCTTCTTTAGTCAATAACTGATATTAAGGCAGTTCATGCTCTAATGAAAACGCTAATTCCAGACATCAAAACCCACAGAATGGAGCTGGATAGAGCACACCAGGCCCTAGGCCCCCCGCACTCAGATGGGCGTCCGCGATGTGATTGTCAAACCTCTCTTCTTTACAGTTAAGGAGGAAATTATGAAAATAGCCTGCCATACACCTAATCTACAAATACAGGGACACCCTATGCAGATTTTTGCGGACATATCCCCTTACACTATCCAGCGGAGGAGGGCTCTCAAACCGCTTCTAACAATTATGGCACAGCAAAGTATCAAGTATTGGTGGTTGTTTCCATTTTGCCTAAAATTTGAGCACAATGGCAAGATGTTCAAATTCTCCAACTTTCAGGAAGGTGAGCACATACTTCCGAGTCTTGGCATCCTCTTCAAAGAACCCACATCCCCCATGCAAACCTCTTCATCTGGATTATCCAAAAGCCCCCTCCAACCAACCCATTAACATCCTTATGGCAGAAACCCAGGATGAAGAAGGCTAAGGAAGGATTACCCTCCTGACAGTACTTTGGACACTCCTAGCTCCAGACACAGTCCGCATGATAGCCACCTGGGTTTAGCTCTACTGACCATAGTGGCCTTCTTGACTTGGAGACTCTATCATCCCCCCACTTAAAGCCTCGATTAATCCAGCATTTATAATTGAAATACTTGGTTACTATTTACTTGTCATTGATTTGTTTTGCAGGTTATATACGCAACATCTTAGTTAACAGTTCTTTTGCTCATACTGCAGATAGGGCTGTCGCCCCCTAGTTAGCAAATCTACAGTATCCTCAAATTATAGGGGTGCTGTGGATGTAGCGGTACACATGCACCCCACCAGGTTCCTGAAGACAAGTGAAACCTCCATTCTTCCCCTGTTCCTTTAAGGAACACCATATCTTTTTATTCTTTTTATTCATCCTTCTCTCTCTTATCCCCTAATTTCTCCTTTTTCCACTTAGAGACTGATCGTTTGTTGCTTTACCACAGCTCCGGTCCAGGCACCTTTTGACCAGATGGCAGTGTCAAGTTTCAGAACCTATCCCCTGATGTAGAGGTGAGTGACTTGGTATCTTTTGCATACTACACAAACTCTCTCCATGGCTGACACCTCCATGTTCGATAACCGGCTTCGCCTGGCCTCACATAACGTGCAGGGTAACAACTCCCCAGTAAAAAGGAAAAAAAAATTCCAACACTATCATGAACAGAAAATAGATGTCCTCTTCCTCCAAGAGACTCACTTCCCTAACACCTACTCGCCCTCCCACATACACCCAAAATTCCCCACCTTCTACCTTGCTAATACAGCTAACAAGACCAAGGGGGTTGCCATTTTATTCGCTCTGAGGTGCAACTTCACCCTGATCTCAGAATTTAAGGACCCCAAGGGGAGATTTATTCTTGTTAAGGGACACATTGACAATCGCCTATTCTCTTTAATATCCTATTACGCTCCAAATAAGGGACAAGCCCGTTACTTCAGCAAATTATTCTCTACTCTGACTCCCATGCTGGAAGGCTCCGTAATCTACGCAGGGGACTTCAATATAGCCTTCGATGACAAGTTAGACAAATCGCGCCCGCCGGGTAAAAATTGCATTCACCCCACCAGGCAAAGTCTCCAGATTGCTAGACAAATATTCCATCAACACTTGGTGGATATGTGGAGGGAAGCTAACCCCAAAGCTAAGGATTACACGCACTACTCTAGCTCTTACTGTTCGTTTTCAAGAATTGACCATTTCCTTCTCCCGGTCAGCCAGCTCCCACTAGTAAGTAAATGCACCATCAGAGACTCTGCCTGGTTGGACCATTCACTTGTCCTTCTCATTATTAACACCGCTGTGGGACCTAGACGGTAAAACCGTTGGAGACTCAATGAGTTTATCCTAAGCAATCAGACACACATGCTGGAGGTGGAGAGGGCCCTTAAAGAGTATTTTCTCCTAAACTACATTTATAACATTTCCCCTATCACCCTCTGGGCAGCTCACAAGGCATGCACTAGAGGGAAAATTATCCAGATCGCTTCCAGGCTATGCAAGACACGCATAGCAGAGAGAGCCCGTCTAGAAAAAGAATTCCAGCAGCTAAGCAAACAACATAAACGCAAACCCACTAGTAGCTCGGCTAAGACTCTTGAAGTAGCTCGCACTAATCTTAATTTGGCTTTCACTGCCTCGGCAGAAAAAAGTCTCCGCTGGGAAAGTGGTCGTTTTTACCAACAAAAAGACAAAGTAGGCTCCTTTCTGGCCCGCAGATTGACCCCCAAAATCAGGACCAGGATGATCCCCAAAATTAAGCTGGGAAATGATTCCCACTCGAAGAATCCCCAGAAAATAATGAGCCCCTTTCACGACTACTACCAGGCCCCGTACTCCACTGAGCAACCTAAAGAGGGTCTCACACCCACAAAAGTATTTCTAGATGCATTGAATATACCTAAAATCGCTATCCACCACCGGGATAGACTGGATGCTCCAATAACTGAGGAAGACGTTCTTTTGACTATTAAGGGACTCAAAAATAACTCCGCTCCAGGCCCAGATGGTTTCCCCAATTCATTCTATAAACATTTCTCCCATACCCTGGCACCTTACTTGGCTCGCTTTTTTAACCATGTCCGAGCAGGCAACCATATCTATAAAACCCTGAACTCAGCATACATTACAATAATCCCCAAACTTGGCAAAGACTCCTCAGAGGTAGCCAACTACCTCCCTATCTCTCTAATTAATAATGACCTCAAAATTCTCACAAAAATTCTGGCAGATCTGGCATAAAGATCAAGTGGGGTTCATACCTGGGAGGCAGAGTCCGGATCAGGTTAGAGGGGCGATAGACGTGATATCCCTACTCAAGGCCGGATGGGATGGTAGCCCCCCACAAAAAGGTATGCTGCTATCCCTTGACTTGATGAAGGCATTCAATTCGGTATCTTGGTGCTTCTTAGACCTCACTTTGATGGGGTTTCGGAGAATCCTTCCTGAATATTATAGACTCACTCTACCAGAACCCAGAGGCCTCTATTAAACTTCAGGGCTTCTATTCAGACCCGTTTCCCATCGTGAAAGGCATGAGACAGGGGTGCCCACTTTCTCCCCTAATATTTGCTCTGCTCATTGAGACGCTAGCCATCTTCATTAGAGAGCACCCTGACATACATGGGGTTCATTGAGGTCCCCTAACCCACAAATGTGCGCTTTTCGCAGATGATATTCTACTTTTCGTCGCAGACCCCCTAACCTCGCTCCCTAATATCTGCAGGTTACTAGAAAACTTTGGCACAAAGTCTACCATTTCCCAGCTTAAAACAAATTTTAATTTCACTTGGCAGGCGAGCGGGCTACCCTATCTAGGCATCTATTTGACTCCCACGGTAGAACTATTATATGCTGTGAACTATCCTCAACTGTTTCGCAACCTCGAGAAGGATTTGACATCGGGGAAGCCCTTGAACCTGTCCTGGTTAGGAAAGTGGTAGCCATTAAAATGACTCTCCTACCACACATTCTATATCTTTTTAGGTCCCTACCCATTCCCATTAATAAGCAACAGCTACGTTCCTTTCAAGCCAAAAAAATTAAGTTCATCTGGGGAACCAGGGGGCACAGAATCTCCAGGGAGACTCTATACAGGAGCAGAGATCAGGGTGGGGTGGGAATTCCATGCCTATGATTCTACTACCAAGCGGCACAGCTATCTCAACTCTCAGTGGTATACTCCAAATCTGTTCATCCAGATTGGGTACATATGGAAAGACCTGGTTTCATGATGGACTTCCTCTTGTGGACTCCCACCAAGGCGAGACCAGCAATTATGGCACCCACCCTTTCTCACTCCCTTAGCCTCTGGGACTCTGTTAAACATGATAGAAGCCTGATTTATTAATGGCGCCCCCTATCACATTTATTTCCTAACCCACTATTTCCCCCCGGACAAAATATAAAAGCTTTCCTATGGTGGCTTGACAAGGGGCTTTACAGAATAGGACACTTTGCCAATGCTAAGGGTCCCCTCTCCAGAGCACACTGGACAGGCAGACTAGATATGCCAGAGTCAGAAAGGTACTGCCTACTTCAAATTAATCACTTTATTACGTCTATTTGGGACTCAAAACCAAATTCACTCACAATGACACCTTATGAAGTGTGGTGCGGACAAGGCATGGAGCAGAGGGGAGGTATTCCAATTGTGTACCAGTCAATCATCTTGTCTGACTCTAAAACATTGTTTATGAGGGATTCTCTACTTTCACAAGGACATGCACCTAAGTATATATGTCCTGGGCCTTAGAGATGAACTGGCCTCCTTATCTACGGCACAGTTAGAGCCCGTTTGGGGTGCTGTGGGAGGGGGACTGGCGACTTTCTACCTCTAGCCTGTTGAGAGCTCCTTTATTGTATGACTGTAATGATATATCCTGGCTAGGATAAGAGGGTAAGGGGGTAATCTACTCAATTGACTGTTTGGAATAATGTGCAACTATTGTTTGTTAACATACTACTGTATCTACTACATCTTTATACAATTTGTAAATCCTCTGATTTATTCAATACAAATCTATGGAAAGTAAAAAGTATTCTATCAATGGCAGCCATTTTCAGTGTGATTTTGGCACGGAGAGAGATAGAACAGGGCTCTGTTCAGTGCTATTAGTTAGTTAGTGTGCTATACTGTGCTATTGTGCTTCAATTGTCAGTGTAGAATATTAGTTTAGTGTCAGTCTAGGGATAGTGTATGTGTAGTGAGGAGGGCCATCATTCAGCTTTGCATAGTGTGCAGTTAGAGTAGGGACAGCTCAGATAGTTTCACCGTAGTGTAGTGAGACCGTATCATTCATACATACATTAGTGTATATGTAGAGTAGGGACAGCTCAGATAGTTTCAATGTAGTTTAGTGAGACCGTGTTACTAATCTTTAGATTAGTGTATAGCTAGAGTAGGGACAGTTCAGATAGTGTCAGTGTAGTGACGGTTGAACACTGTCTATTTCATTGCGTTACTGCAAGTTTAACACCATTTACTTCTTCGTGCCTTACTGCCAGTTTAACGCCATATAGTTCTGTGTAAGAGAACTGCCAATTTAACGCCATATAGTTTTGTGTGCGTTACTGCCAGTTTAACGCCATATAGTTTTGTGCGTTACTGCAGGATTAATGCCATTTACTTCTGTGTGCGCTACTGCAAGTTTAATGCCATATAGTTTTGTGCAAGTTTAACACCATTTACTTCTGTGTGAGTTACTGCCTGTTTAACACCATATAGTTCTGTGTGCGTTACTGCCAGTTTAACGCCATATATTTTTGTGCGTTACTGCAAGTTTAACGCCATTTACTTCTGTGTGCATTACTGCCAGTTTAACGCCATATAGTCTTGCGTGTTACTGCAAGTTTAGCGCCATTTACTTCTGTGTGCATTACTAATTTGACCGTCATTACGTGTGTCTTCATTTACCGCAATTTGAACGTCATTGCGTGTTTTTATATACCGCAATTTGACCGTCATTGCGTGTGTCTTGATATACCACAATTTGTCCGTCATTGAGTGTGTCTTCATTTACCACAATTTGAACGTGTTTTGATATACCGTAATTTGAACGTCATCGCGTGTGTCTTCATTTACCGTAATTAGGACGTCATTGCGTGTTTTGATATACCGCAATTTGACCGTCATTGCGTGTGTTTTGATATACCGCAATTTAACCGTCAAGAGAATGTGTCTTGATATACCGCAATTTGACCGT
>BLSH010416536.1:871843-889178 GCA_018402905.1 Glandirana rugosa
TATAGTGACTGTACTATAGTGACAAGACTTTTGTAGACGTTTGACACACACTTCTCGCTTTGGTATACGGACGAGAAGAGATACGACATAAAAGTTTGTGTGATAGGTCTACACACACAGTTTGCAGATGTTTTCAGAACAGTGATATCATGTCAGTGATATAATATCACTGTTCTGAAAACATCTGCAAACTGTGTGTGAAGAGCGAAACCATATGCATGCTCTTCTCTATGCTGTATTTTCAAACACACTATCCAGATGTTTGAAGAGCAGGTGTATGGTTCCGCACCCGGTTTTAGGTAAAGTGTTCTAAACTATTTTCAGATGTGTGCAGAACAGATGTAATGTGTGAAGAACATCTGTTCTGGTGCAGAACAGATGTGTGTGAATAACAGATGTACAATGATTGACGGTTTCATTTAAAGTGACACAGACTTTAAAAAGAAGTGTGAATAACAGATGTGCAATGATTGACGGTTTGATTTAAAGTGACACACAGACTTGAAATAATTGTGCAGAAGAGATGTGCACTGATTCCCGCTTTCATTTAAAGTGACACACACATTTTGCAGAACAGTGATATGGGTACTCCCGGCTTATTTATACTTTTTTGACACAGTTTGAAGATGATTTTAGAACAGTTGTATGGCCTCTAATGTTAATTAATACTTTTCAGACCCATTTTGAAGATGATCTACATTTTTGCATTTTTTATGTTTTTATTTTTTTAAAAATATTTAAAGTTATTTCCCTGTCCCCATTTCTTTGTAGGGCACTTGTCCCACCCTTACCCCCATTTTCCTTCCTTTTGCAGACCTCTAGGACCTTCCTGGGCTTTTTTACAGCATTTTTAAGATTTTTCTTTAAAACTACCAGAACCCCGAACCCGAACCCGGACTTTTTTTGAAAAGTCCGGGTCCGGGTCCCGGACACCCCAAAGTTCGGTACGGACCCGAACTTTACAGTCCGGGTTCGCTCAACTCTAGAAATTAGTAAAATAGGGAGAGAAGGTGAATTCTGGAGGAGTTAATAGACTTGCTATACTTCCCAATACTTGGAAAATATATCCAAGTTGCCCGGATGGGTCAGAGGAGGATAAAGTCTAACTCTGATTGGGAACGTAGGTTGAGACCGTCGATGAGGGATAGCTCTTGTGAGAAGGGAGCTAGAATGTTGTAGAAATGGAGACTAGGGGAGTGCAATAGGGGGATATTGAGAGGTTGAAGGGACCTGGGGGGCTAAAGAGAAACAGAAGATCTGAGTTAAGGGATATATGGAAGTGGGGGGAGATTGCTTTTCCTTGTCCTGTAATAAAGTTGGGAGGGATTTCAGTGGAAGGGGAGTAGAGGATATTAAGAATCGATTTATTTGGGAGAGTGGCAACACGGGACCGGTGGGTTGGGGAGCTAGGAAATTTTCAAATGGGGGGCTTACGGGGAAATTAGGGTAGAACAGATAAAGAGAAACATTTGTGTAATGACGTGGTCTGGGGGGGGGGGGGGGAGGCAAGAAGGAACAGAACCCTTGGGAGAGGTTGTATAAGACTAACTCAGCATGTGAAAAATTGAACTTAGAACAGCATTAATATAACCTTCGTAGACCAATATTAATTAGTGAGCGCTTAAAGATACTCTGATAACAACCATCAACTGTGAAACGTACCATACTTGATTGCCTTTTCGGACTACCCGCCAGCTCGACCCGACATTTAAAGATAGTTGGGGGTATCAAAACAAGAGTCTAGAGTTCTATCGTCCTGTTTAAAGATAAGGAACAGCAAATCCAATTTACCAGGGGGGGCGGTATGCAATTGTTGCCTTGATAAGTATATCGGAATGCAAGAAGGCATGCCCAACATTATATATAATCAGAAAAAAAAAAAAAAGGAGGGGGCTGGATGGGACTTAGGAACATACTAGGACGAGCTAGCAAATAGCCAACCTAGGCGTAAAGCCTTAATTAGAAACAGTCCTGTTGAGGAAACGCATATATATAACAAGGTTGAGTAACAACAAGAGAACCCATTCTAATAATCTGTTGAGAGAATGAGGAGCATTTCTAAAACAAACAAACCCACATGGTGTGAATGAGGGTAGAAGGGGTTGTTCCATTACCTAGAGCACTCTGATGAAAAAAGTTTCTGCCATCATTCCACGGTTAATTGAGATATGATCTATAGGAGTCTTGTTGGGGTGAAGGGGAACTGGGGCCTCGTTTTCGAGGGGTGAAAAGAACCCAGAGCTGATCACTGTTGATGAGCCCCATTAGTCTGTGAAGATTAAAGAAGTGAGGCGCACCCTAGCACTGAACTCAAATGGCTAGCTGAGCAAAAGACATTGTGATTAAAAAATAACAAACATACAAGCAAGAAGAGAGGGTGATTAAAAGAGGCCATACTTGCTGGGTTAGATGAAGGGTTTTGTCTGTAAGAGAGGTGGTTAACAAGAGGGAGATCATGTGTCTATGTGATCTTCCGTGGTAATGTGGGAGGCTTGTCAGGGTTCCTAGGCATGTGGAACAATCATAGAGAAGAAGCAAAAGGAGGTGAGGGTCTTGATCATGTTTCTGACTTTGGTTGCCGACCGTTTAGGTATCCATGCAATCTCTTCTGTGGAGTGAAGCAGCTCCTGGGCTTCTCTGAGCATCGATTCTACAGTGCGGGTTGGGTGATGGCAGAGGGGAGGTGTTTCTCCGTCTGCGGTCTCTGTGTCTTTGTGCTCTTGTACTACAGTTGTTGGAAACCTCTATCCAGGGCTCTGCGATGGAGAAGGAACTGTACCAGTCCGGTACTTCAGTTAGAGGAATATGTAGAGCTTCACAGAAGGCTTGGAGATCATCTGGTGTGTGTAGGGTAGCTGTGCGCCCTCTCCAGGTTGCAGAAAGGCAAAATGGGAATTTCCATTTATAAGGAATTGCTCTGGTGCGTAACTGATCCAGAAGGGTGCGCAAAGCACGTCTGTGCTGGAGAGTTATATTGGAAACGTCCTGGAAAAGTTTAATTTCGGTCCCATTAAATAAAACTCGGTTGCCTTCCCTTGCCTTCCTTAAAAGGGCTTATTTTAATGGGAAGTTAACGAGGCAACAGATGATGTCCCTGGGGGGATCTGATTCCTGTCCCCTAGGCCTCAGAGCTCTATGTATTATCTCCATTTCAATAGGAGAGTCTGGTGGATGATCTAGCAGGTCATTGACAATCCCAATAACTGTGTGCTCAATATGTGCCTGCTCGACTGTTTCAGGGATCCCCCTAAGCCTAATATTGTGACGTCTGCCACGGTTATCCACATCTTCCAGATGTCGGTGGATTCTATGATGTGTGATACATTTATATCGGAGCATCTCTGTACTTGCTTAATTGCATCTGCATGGCGCGCTGTTGACTGTTCCACCATTCCCATGCGGGTTGCAATTGCACTAATGTCCGACTTCAGATCTGTGATGGCTGCTGACAGGGTGGCTTTAATGTCAGCAGCCAATGTGTGAAGATCAGCTAGGCTTAAGGCGCTGGATGGTGCAGTGGGCATAGGAGCAGAGTGCCTTGCGGCAGCCGCCTCATTGCTAGGGGGCGCAGATAAATCCATGCCCGTGGCAGCATGGCCTTCCCTGGCCGCCATGCGAAACATCGCGGGGATGTTTCCTACAGACTGGGAAAGTGGGTCTTTCTGGCTCCGGGCACTCCCGGAGAAGTGATCATTCTTCCCCATTACCGTGGTCTTGTGACAGCTTGATTCTTCCCCTGTACGGCTGAATATTAGCTCCATCCCGCAGGAGAGCTCAGGCTATGCGGCCATCTTCGAGCGGTGCCAAGCCACGCCCCCCCAGCATTTTACATTGATTAAAGTGAATCTACATACAGATTTCCACTTCTTCTTTGCATTTGCTAATAAGCACCGCCCCCTCCCAATAATGTCTGGGAGGAAAACAAGGAGAGGCAGACATTCCCTTGGCACTGTAAGGGGGCCAGCAACAAATGTGTCCACAAGCAAAGGTGGATGTGGTGGTCAGTCCTCAGACAGGGCATCATTTCCTCTGTTTAGTGAGTTTGCCTGTGCTATCCAGCCACAGCAGAGGAGGTGGTGGACTGGCTTATTTAACCTTCCTCATCCTCCTCATCCTCTGTAACACAAGCAGAGACAAGTGTGCAGTCCCCTGCAGTTGCCAGAGTGGATAAAACTGCCTCCTTGTCCACATCTATTCCTGCCAAAGCCCCAACATGAGCCATGGAGGAGTCAGTGGAGTTATTTGACCACAGCATTAGCCACTTGCCCCTTGATGATGCCCAGCCATTACTGGATTCAGATGTTGGTCCTGAGGTTGAGGATGACAGGAACATGGGCCTAGAGAGAGGGGAGAACACTGGTAGACAAATTGGCATTCATATTCCCCCAGCCGCAGCGTATTGCCAAGTTGTCTCCTGTGGTAATGATGATGATGAAGATGGAGGAGACTGAGATGATGATGATGATGAGGTCACTGATGCCACTTGGATGCCAGATAGAGCAGAAGAGGAAAGTGAGGCAGCACAACCCCAAGGAGGGCAGCATCAAAAAAAGAGTAGAGAGCAGCCACCCTATTCAATCACATTCTGCAGCTGTTATCTCTCAGCCCACTTCCCAAAGCTCAGCTGTATGGGCCTTTTTCAGTACATCTACAGCATATTGCACTGTTGCTATCTTCAAACTGTGTCTCAGGCACATCAAATGTGAAGAAAACACCAGCCATTTGGGTACCACATGCTTAACAAGGCATTTAACATCCAACCACTCAGCCTGTTGGCAAGAGCACCTAAAAGCCACACAAAATAGGCACAAATCTGCCCCTCCTGCTCCTCCTCCTCCTTGCCCACTTCAGTCTGCCCCTGCTAAAGCGAGTCATGACCTCTCAGCAGCCTCCACTGACAGGGATGATGGTATAGCACAGGGTGCCCAGGTCCTAGCAGCACATCTACCAGCAGCACACCACCAGCTGTAGACTGTAGCCGGCAAATTTCTCTGCCCCATTTGCTGCAGCAGAAAATTAAAATACATTCCCTGCCACCCACATGCCCATTGTCTAAATGCAAGCTTGTCAAAGCTGTTGGCTCTCCAACGTCTGCCTTTCAGCCTGGTGGATTCTGCTCCCTTCAGTGAATTTGCAAAAATGTGCTGTACCACAATGGCAGGTTCCCAGTCGCTACTACTTTTCACGTAAGGCTGTTCCATTTCTCTATCATCACATGGAAGGGAATGTTCTGGCATTATTGGGCAAGGCAGTCAGCCATAAAATCCATCTTACTGCTGCCACGTGGTCCAGCAAGCATGGGCAGGGACGATATATTTAATTCACAGCACCCTGGGTAATGCTGCTTGCAAGGATGCAGTACAGGGCTCGGTACTGCAGCTTGTTGTGCTCCCACATCTCCAGCTGGTGGTGATGATACCAGACCTGTATCTCTACCCCCTCCTCTTCCTCCTCCTCTGCCACCTCCATGCCCTCCTCAGCAGAATTGTCCAATTGCTAGGCTCACTGGGTACTGCAGACCTAACTCTGTGTAACAGTATACAGAGTTAGGTCTGCAGCACACAAGGAGCCTTGTTGGGGCCTGCAGCTTATGCATACACTTGCAAATGTGTGTAACCAATCCCCTGCCTTTTAAACGCTACTGGTAGACAGGTGAATTTGGTTGGTGGCAAACTGGTCAGTAAGTTGAGCTTAGAATTCTTTGTTTTTATGTCTGTGTCCGCCCCTCCATAGCTCCTTACTGAAATGGCCAGTTATAGGTGGGGACAGTGACTTTAGCTTGTATTGTATACATCTCAGGTAACACACTGGCACCCTAGCCTCCATTGTGCCATATGCTGGGTGTCTAGTCTGTTCCTGTACCTTTAAGGAGGGTTAGGCTCCTCCAGTCTCTTGTCCTCCATCTATCCATTAAATTGTATGTGCTTCCACTGTGAAGCCTCTTATACAGAGTTAGGTCTGCAGTAAACAGGGAGCCTTGTCGGGGCCTGCAACTTACGCATACGCTTGCAAATGTGTGTAACCAATCCCCTGCCTTTTAAACGCTACTGTTAGACAGGTGAATTTGGTTGGTGGAAAACTGGTCAGTAAGTTGAGCTTGGAATTCTTTGTTTTTGTCTGTTTCCAACCCAAGACCCTTGTGAGCAGTGCGTGATTGGGAAGAGGAATTTCCAAATGCTGTCAGCCTGAGTGACCCCGAGGAGTCTGCTTCTCAAGCCTCTGCAAATTTGAGGTGCATGGGCAACCTCTTGCTTTAAAGCCTGTGAAAGGACCCAAGAATACGTGGCATTAAGGAGAATGATAATTACTGGTTGGCAACCCTCCTTGACCACCGCTCAACTAGCCAAGGCACGGACAGATTGGTTACCATGGTCACAATGGTCAAGAATGGAACGATATTTAAAATAGGCACAAATCTACAGGTACGCTATCTAACAAGTGATGGTCAGTCCCTTTCTCTCTCTTCCTCTTGATCCTCTTGAGTTGATCGAACCCCCGGATGTTCGGGTTCGGTGGGTTCGGCCGAACTTCGGGAAAAAATCCAGATTCGGCACCGAACTCGACCCGAACTTTATCCCAGATCCCGAACCCCATTGAAGTCAATGAGGACCCAAACTTTTCGGCACAAAAATGGCTGTAACAAAGTCCTAGCAAGTGCTAGAGGACTGCAAAAGGAAGTAAAATGGGGTAAGAGTAGGGAAAGTGCCCTACAAAAAAATGGGGATAGGGAAAATAAATTAAAATCAAATAAAAAAAAAGGGGAAGGGGGGGTTGGAGTGTGGAGTAGGAGCCTAGAGGTTGACTAGGCCATGACCATGGCAGTGTAGGTGGAAGTGGTGGTGGTGGAGGAGTAGGAGGAGGTAGCCAACACTGTTTTTTTTTTGTTTATAAATGGGTTAGCCCCCAAAATATTGAGGCATATTCAAAAAAACAAGTATACGAATGGCTGTGTGAGTCTGGTCTAAATGTCTATTCTGCAAAAAGTACAGACAAGTCTTGTGGGATCCATGCCTGGTTCATTTTAATAAACGTTAGCTTGTCCACATTGGCTGTGGACGGGCGGCTGCGCTTGTCTGTGATAACGCCCCCTGCCGTGCTAAACACACGTTCAGACAATACACTGGCTGCAGGGCAGGCCAGCACCTCCAAGGCATAAACAGCAAGCTCAGGCCATGTGGCCAATTTGGAGACCCAGAAGTTGAATGGGGCAGACCCATCAGTCAGTACGTGTAGGTGTGTGCACGCATACTCTTGCACCATGTTGCTGAAATGCTGCCTCCTGCTAAGACGTTGTCTATCCGCTGGTGGTGCTGTTTGTTGTGGTGGGCTGCTGACAAAGCTTTGCCACATTTCAGCCATGCTAACCCTGCGTTCTGAGGTGCTGGCGGTGCCACAGCTGCGTTGGCGGCCTCTTCCTCCTCCTCCTCTGCCTTTGCCTTGTGCTTCCACTGAGCCCCCGGTGTCATTTGGGAATGCCCTCAGCAGCGCGTCTACCAGCATGCGCTTGTAGTCACCCATCTTCCGATCACGCTCCAGTGAGGGAATTAAGGATGGCACGTTGTCCTTGTAACGGGGATCCAGCAGGGTGGCCACTCAGTAATCGGCACATGTTACAATGTGGGAAACTCGGCTGTCATTGCGCAGGCACTGCAGCATGTAGTCGGCCATGTGTGCCAGGCTGCCCAGAGGCAAAGACAAACTGTCTTCTATGGGAGGTATATCATCCTTGTCCTCCGTATCCCCCCAGCCACACTCCAGTGATGCCCACGAGCTGCGTTGGGTGCCACACTGCTGCGGTTCCTCCTCCTCATGATCTTCCTCGTCCTCCTCGTCCTCAGGAACTCTGCCCTGGCTTGAATATTTTTGACCTGGCCTATGCTGGTGCAGGAACCCACCCTCTGAGCCACTTGCGAATGACTGGCCTGATAACCGTGGAAATTACCCCTCTTCCTCCTCCTCCTCCTCATCCTCCTGTGCCACATCCTCTTCCATCATGGGCCGAAATGTTTTTTCAAGGAGACATAGAAGTGGGATAGTACCGCTGAGAACAGCGTCATCGGCACTGGCCATGTTGGTGGAGTACTCTAAACACCGTAATACGCTACACAGGTCTCGCATGGAGGCCCACTCGTTGGTGGTGAAGTGGTGCAGAGCGACTGACCCATGCGTGCTGCAGCTGAAACTCCATTATTGCCTGCTGCTGCTCGCACAGTCTCTCCAGCATGTGCAAGGTGGAGTTCCACCTTGTGGGCACATCGCATATGAGGCGGTGAGTGGGTAGGCCGAAGTTCCACTGCAGCACAGACAGGCGAGCAGTAGCAGGGTGAGAATGCCGAAAGTGCGCACAGACGGCCCGCACTTTCTGCAGCAGCTCTGACATATCCGGGTAGCTTTTTTGAAAATTCTAGACCACCAAATTCAGCACATGCACCAGGCAAGAGATGTGCGTCAAACAGGCTAGGCCCAGAGTCGCTACGAGATTTCGCCCATTGTCGCACACCACCAGGCCGAGCTAGAGGCTCAGTGGCAACAACTACTCATTGGTCTGTTGTTCAATGCCTGTCCACAGCTCCTGTGCATTGTGGGGTTTATCCCCCAAACATATCAGTTTAAAACAGCCTGCTTTCGTTCCCCCCTGGATGTGCTGATGTTGGTGGTGAAGGTGTTACACTGAGCGGATGAGGAGGTGGTCGAGGAGGAGGAAGCGCAGTAGGAGGAGGAGGCAAAAGGAGGCAAAGAGAAATGCCCTGAAATCCTCGGTGGTGGAAGGACATGCGCACAAATGGCTAGCCGGCTCAGGCCCACCCGCCACTACATTTGCCCAGTGTGCAGTTAGCGAGATATAGCGTCCCTGCCCGTGCTTACTGGTCCATGTATCAGTGGTTATGTGGACTTTGCCACAGATGGCGTTGCGCAGTGCACACTTGATCTTGTCCCCAACTTGTTTGTGCAGGGAAGGGATGGCTCGCCTGGAAAAGTAGTGGCAGCTGGGAACCACGTACTGTGGGACAGCCACCGCCATCAGGTTTTTGAAACTGTCCATGTCCACCAAACAGAAAGACAGCATTTCAAAGGCCGGGAATTTTGAAATGCTGGCATTCAGGGCCAGGGATCGCGGGTGGGTAGGGGGGTACTTCCTCTTTCTCTCCAGTGTTTGGGAGATGGAGAGCTGTAAACTTCCATGGGACCATGGTGTGGAAATGCTTGGGGACGGTGGCGGACATGGTTGCTTTGCTGTCATATCGTCTGTTTGCTGGGTGGCAGGTGACACTGTCACGGTAGAGGTGGAGGAAGAGGCCGAGGCAGCAGCAGAAGATGAAGCAGGAGGAGGCCGAGACCTTTCTTGGATTTTGAGGTAATTATTCCAAAGCAGCTTGTGCCTTGAATTTAGATGCCTGATCATGCATGTTGTGGTCAGGTTTAGAACATTTATGCCCCGGCTCAGGCTATCATTGCACAGCTTGCAAACCACTCGTGTCTTGTTGTCAGCACATTGTCTGAAGAACTGCCACGCGGGGGAACGCCTTTGAGCTGCCTTTGGTGTGCTAGGTCCCTGGGTGCAGCGGGTAGTAGCAGGCATACTGTCTAGGGGACGCTCGCTCCGCTTTTGCATCCTGCTTCCTCTTTTGCTGTGCTGGTGCCTCTGTGTGACCACCACCTCTTCCTTCAAACTGCACACGTCACTCGCATGACCCTCAGTCCATGTGGGGTCTAGGACCTCATCATCCTCCTCCCCATCATCTTCCACCCACCCTTCACCACTGCCCTCCTTGTCAGTCTGCACACTGAGGAAAGCTGCAGCAGTTGGCACCTGTGTTTTGTCATCATCTAAGACGTGCTGCGCTGGTGTTTCCATGTCCTCATCCTGCAACAGAAGTGGTTGGGCATCGGTGCACTCAATGTCTTCCACTTCTGGGGCAGCGCTATGTGGATGACCCACGGAAAGCACACAAGGAGAGTCATCAAAAAGCATAAGAGCCTCTTGCATGACTTGGGGCTCAGACTGCTTGACTAATTTACAAAGGGCTGAGGTGAAAGACAGATGGCCATGGGGTTCAGGTGCCAACTCTGAGCTTTCATCAAGGGACTGGGAGGGAGACAATGTGAAGGAACTGGAGGCATTGTCAGCCACCCAATCTACTATCGCCTGTACTTGTTCTGGCCTCACCAATCGTTGAGGGGCATTCGGGCCTACCATATACCGGTGAAGGTTCTGTTGGCTACCTGAGGAAGGTGTTTCCCTTGTGCGTGTAGCTGGCACACCTTGACCACGTCCTCTCCTTCCAACAGGAGGTTCACCAACACCACCAACACCAGCAGCACCAGCATCACCAGCAGCACTATGACCACGTCCCTTATGTGCTCTCCTCATTGTGCCCCAAATGTACTATGTAGCCAATAATCTGTCCCTTACAGCAACAGCTGGAACCTGGCCCTATAGGAGTAGGCAATGATTTTTGAACAATAATCTGTCACTTACAGCAACAGCTGGAACCTGGCCCTATAGGAGTAGGCAATGATTTTTGAACAATAATCTGTCCCTTACAGCAACAGCTGGAACCTGGCCCTATAGGAGTAGGCAATGATTTTTTAACAATAGTCTGTCACTTACAGCAACAGCTGGAACTTCTCCCTTTAGAACTAGGAGATGATTTTTGAACAATAATCTGTCCCTTACAGCAACAGCTGGAACCTGGCCCTATAGGAGTAGGCAATGATATTTGAACAATAATATGTCCCTTACAGCAACAGCTGGAACCTGGCCCTATAGGAGTAGGCAATGATTTTTGAACAATAATCTGTCACTTACAGCAACAGCAGGAACCTGACCCTATAGGAGAAAGAGATGATTTTTGAACAATAATCTGTCACTTACAGCAACAGCTGGAACCTGGCCCTATAGGAGTAGGCAATGATTTTTGAACAATAATCTGTCACTTACAGCAACAGCTGAAACCTCTCCCTTTAGAACTAGGAGGTTATTTTTGAACAATAATCTGTCCCTTACAGCAACAGCTGGAACCTGGCCCTATAGGAGTAGGCAATGATTTTTGAACAATAATCCGTCACTTACAGCAACAGCTGGAACCTGGCCCTATAGGAGTAGGCAATGATTTTTTTTAACAATAATCTGTCACTTACAGCAACAGCTGGAACCTCTCCCTTTAGAACTAGGAGATGATTTTTGAACAATAATCTGTCCCTTACAGCAACAGCTGGAACCTGGCCCTATAGGAGTAGGCAATGATTTTTGAACAATAATCTGTCCCTTACAGCAACAGCTGGAACCTGGCCCTATAGAAGTAGGCAATGATTTTTGAACAGTAATCTGTCACTTACAGCAACAGCTGGAACCTCTCCCTTTAGAACTAGGAGATCATTTTTGAACAATAATCTGTCACTTAGAGCAACAGCTGGAACCTCTCCCTTTAGAACTAGGAGATGATTTTTGATCAATAATCTGTCCCTTGCAGCAACAGCTGGAACCTGGCCCTATAGGAGTAGGCAATGATTTTTGAACAATAATTTGTCACTTACAGCAACAGCTGGAACCTGGCCCTATAGGAGTAGGCAATGATTTTTGAACAATAATCTGTCACTTACAGCAACAGCTGGAACCTGGCCCTATAGGAATAGGCAATAATTTTTGAACAATGATCTGTCCCTTACAGCAACAGCTGGGACCTGACCCTATAGGAGTAGGCGATGATTTTTGAACAATAATCTGTCATTTACAGCAACAGCTGGAACCTGGCCCTATAGAAGTAGGCAATGATTTTTGAACAATAATCTGTCCCTCTAAGCAACAGCTGGAACCTGGCCCTATAGGAGTAGGCAATGATTTTTGAACAATAATCTGTCACTTACAGCAACAGCTGAAACCTCTCCCTTTAGAACTAGGAGATGATTTTTGAACAATAATCTGTCCCTTACAGCAACAGGGGGAACCTGGCCCTATAGGAGTAGGCAATGATTTTTGAACAATAATCTGTCACTTACAGCAACAGCTGGAACCTCTCCCTTTAGAACTAGGAGATAATTTTTGAACAATAAACTGTCACTTAGAGCAACAGCTGGAACCTCTCCCTTTAGAACTAGGAGATGATTTTTGATCAATAATCTGTCCCTTACAGCAACAGCTGGAACCTGGCCCTATAGGAGTAGGCAATGATTTTTGAACAATAATTTGTCACTTACAGCAACAGCTGGAACCTGGCCCTATAGGAGTAGGCAATGATTTTTGAACAATAATCTGTCACTTACAGCAACAGCTGGAACCTGGCCCTATAGGAATAGGCAATCATTTTTGAACAATGATCTGTCCCTTACAGTAACAGCTGGGACCTGGCCCTATAGGAGTAGGCGATGATTTTTGAACAATAATCTGTCATTTACAGCAGCAGCTGGAACCTGGCCCTATAGAAGTAGGCAATGATTTTTGAACAATAATCTGTCCCTCTAAGCAACAGCTGGAACCTGGCCCTATAGGAGTAGGCGATTATTTTTGAACAATAATCTGTCCCTCTAAGTAACAGCTGGAACCTGACCCTATAGAACTAGGAGATGATGATTTTAGAACAATAATCTGTACTTCTTATCAGTACCCTTTACCTAGTGCAGTCAGATCATTCTGTAATGCAGGGTGAGATCTGCAATCTGTCACTCAAAGCAGCAGTATGAGAAATCTCTAATTAGTCCAGAATCAGATCGTTGTGAAATGCAGGGTGAGATCTGAAATCTGTCCCTTAGAGCAGCAGTAGTAGTAATCTCTAATTAGTCCAGAATCAGATTGTCCTGTAATGCAGGATGAGATGTTAAAATATCTGCAATCTGTCCCTCACAACAACGCCGGCAGCTTCCTCTCCCTACACTAGTCAGAGTCTCATAGAGCATGTGATATGCAGCACTGGGACTCCAGCTTATAAAGAGGCTGGGTCACATGATGCAATGGCCATTCACAGCCATGCCATTAGTAGGCATGGCTGTGATGGCTTCTAAGGGCAAACCAGTGAAAAGCTTGTTGACTGGCTGCCCTGCAGCTATTCAACATGCATGATCAACTACCAGAACCCAGAACCCGAACCCGAACGTTTTTTGAAATGTCCGGGTACGGGTCCGGGTCTTGGACACCCCAAAGTTCGGTACGGACCCAAACTTTACAGTTCGGGTTCACTCAACTCTACTCTTGAGGACATATTAAACAGAATTTTATTAAATGTTTTTCCCAACGCCATTAGGTTACAGTGTCGTGGAAAACTTAATTTTGAGTCTTCTGTTGGTCATGAGAGGAGCTTTGGAGAAGGGGTTTGCCTAAATAATGCATTTCGGATTTTTTTTTTTCCAAAGTTTTAATTGATTTTGTAGTTGTTTAAAAAATACAAAGGTCAGTATAATAGACAGTGTGTACAAGCGTGAGGATACACAATTCTAGGTACAATATAGTACAAACGTAGCAGTGTTAACATCATACTTAATAGACTTTACGGTGTACTCTGTGGGATAGGATGTACTAAGAGGACGCATTTTTTAGGCAATCTCTTCTTGTGTGTGGACTACTCGAATAAGTATTCTGTGAAAAGCCGTGCTTGCCTCCCCCCTACCCATCCGCCCCTAATGGGATCAGACTGTGGACGGGAGAGGGAACTGAGTTTGGAGTACAGCTGGATGTCTGGCTTATGGCTTGTGGTGGTGAAACAAGTCCCTTTTAGATAAACGGGTTTCATGCAAATTGCACTTTTTTGGTGGATAAAGGTTAAATGGGTATCATCCTTAGCCAGATCTTCTGGTATAGTGGAGTGTTTAGGTCACGGCCTGGAGTACCTCAATTAGCATGAATATGGGGACCAAATGGGGGTCAGGCTTAAGGAATGGTGCATAGAGGGGAAGTGGGGAAGGTAAGAAGGGATGGGCACGGGGGGGAGGGGGTGTGTGTTGGTGTGCAGGTCCATGGCCTTTTGATTCTGCAGGGATGTTGGATGTGTGTCCCCAGACCAAGCTATATGGAACCCTTGAGTAGGTTTTGAGCTTCAGCTGATTCTGTAAAGTGGAACCAACAGGCCCAGATTTTACGGTATTTTGTGGGGTTTTCATTCACTTAGTGAATGATGTTTTCCATATCGGTGATTCTGTTCACTCATTGGAGCCATTCTGTTATGTTAGG
The DNA here is from genome assembly GCA_018402905.1 of Glandirana rugosa. Lineage (NCBI taxonomy): Eukaryota > Metazoa > Chordata > Amphibia > Anura > Ranidae > Glandirana > Glandirana rugosa. The sequence goes on from BLSH010416536.1 coordinate 886,005, forward strand.
GGGTGTAGTGTCCCGCCAGTGTGGGAATACACATCTTGGCCGCATTTATCAGATGTAGTGTGAGCGATCGTCTGTAAGTCGACTGTGGTATGGACGTATGGTGCAGGAGATATTGTGCTGGGGAGAAGTCTGGGGAATATGTAGTAATTTGCGTGATGAGGCGATGTACCTCCTTCCAGAAGGGCTGTAATATGGAACATTCCCACCAAATGTGAAGCATGGATCCGTGGGCAGTGTTGCATCTCCAGCAAAGCGGGGATAAGGGGGGGTAGTATTTGTGTATTTTGTCAGGGGTTCTATACCACTTAGAGTATATTTTGTAGTTGTTTTCTCGAGCTGAGACATTTGTTGATCCTTTGTGTATATGGGTGTCAATGTGTTCCCAGTCCTCTTTTGACAGATTTAAGGTGAGATCTTGTTCCCATTGTTTACTAGCATTTCTGAATTTTTTTAGTCCTCGCTGTGCAGGGCTGTCAACTTCCACATCCCATTGGCAGAGTCTGAATCATGTGGTAGATGATTATCTTGGGGCCAAAACAGAGATGGATAGCTTTGCAGTTGAAGATCCACTGGCTTACTGGGTCATGAGTATAGACCACTGTCAAAATTTGCCCAGTATGCTATTGAGTTGTTGGGCTGCCCTGCATCCAGCATCCTTTCAGAATGGCATTCAGTGCAGCAGGAGGTTCCGTTACTGATCATAGAACACATCTGTCCACAGACTCGGTGGACTGTTTGACTTTTATAAAAATGAGTCAGTCCTGGATTACCAGCTATGAAGCCCCTGATGCTGATGTCACTGATTAAGTCTTTTTGGGATGTGGAATCTCTGCAAGAATTTGAGGCTGCCTAGCTTTGAGGGCGTTCAATCATTTTATCTGGAAGAATGTTTTTGGTATAGGTTTCATGAGCACAATTAACACCCAAAGACCAATTTTTCAGCACCTGTTTGACAGGTGCATATCATTGCAATTGTTTTTGCCTTTGTCAAGAGCACCTCTATAGGGTTATGGTGGGAAGAGGCCACCGACACCCAAAGAGTAATTTTTCTGCACCTGTTTGACAGGTGCATATCATTGCAAATTTTTACAGCAAGGCCAATTTTTGCTTTCATCAAGAGTACCTCTATAGGGTTACAGTGGGAAGGTGCCACCGACATCCAAAGACCAATTTTTCTGAACCTGTTTGACAGGTGCATATCATTGCAATTGTTTTTGCCTTCATCAAGAGCACCTCTATAGGGTTATGGTGGGAAGAGGCCACCGACACCCAAAGAGTAATTTTTCTGCACCTGTTTGACAGGTGCATATCATTGAAATTTTTTATAGCAAGGCCAATTCTTGCATTCATCAAGAGCACCTCTATAGGGTTATGGTGGGAAGGTGCCACCGACACCCAAAGACCAATTTTTCTGCACCTGTTTGACAGGTGATTATCTTTGCAATTTTTTATAGCAAGGCCAATTCTTGCTTTCATCATGTGCACCTCTATAGGGTTACAGTGGGAAGGTGCCACGACACCCAAAGACCAATTTTTCTGCACCTGTTTGACGGGTGCACATCATTGCAATTTTTTTTACAGAAAGGCCAATTCTTGCCTTCATGAAGAGCACCTCTATAGGGTTATGGTGTGAAGGCACCACCGACACCCAAAGCCCAATTTTTCTACACCCGTTACTTCTATCCAAAGTCTATAGGGTTATGGTGTGAAGACACCACCGACACCCAAAGTCCAATTTTTCCGCACCCGGTACTTCTATCCAAAGTCAAAGTGACACCAGAATTTATCCAAAAAGTCTCTAATCTTGTTCCCAGTGCACTACGTTGTGGTCCCATCATACACACTGGCTCCCCAGCTGTTGCTGAGCAAAATAAAGGCAGCTTGCAGGGGAAATGTCCTTTTTGTTGGCTTCATAAATGCAATTATTCCTGCAGCAGATTCTAGTCAATGTACAAATCTGCCACTTTACAGGTAGACTAAGGGGACCCCCCCCCCAGGCACTATATTCCTATAAAGGATTTATTCATTTTTTTGCTTTCACTTTAAAAATCAAAAAATCACTGCTAATTTAAAAATGAAGTTTTTCACAAACTTTTTTTCCATTGATACATGTCCCCCAGGGCAGGACCCTGACCCCTATAACCATTGTATGCCCAATTACTTGCATATAAGCCTTTTGATTTTTGACGTTCAGGTCCCATTGACTTTAATGGGGTTCATTATTCGGGTCCAAAGTTTTGCGGTGTTCGAAAGTTCTGGTGCGAACCAAACAGGGGTCCGTTTGGCCCATCCCTACTGACAAAGTCACTTTGTATGGTTAGCATTAAAAACTGTAGCATGGGGCTGAGTCATGTGAGATGGCATTAGTCTTCTGGGGAGAAACTAAATACTTTCTGGGAGAGGTAGTAAATAGAGTTGAGCGGACACCTGGATGTTCGGGTTCGGCGGGTTCGGCGGAACTTCGCGAAAAAGTCTGCGTTCAGTACCGAACTTGACCCGAACTTTACCCCGGACCCCAAACCCCATTGAAGTCAATGGGGACCCAAACTTTTCGGCACAAAAATGTCTGTAAAAAAGTCCTGGCAAGTGCTAGAGGGCTGCAAAAGGAAGTAAAATGGGTGCAAGAGTAGGACAAGTGCCCTACAAAAAATGGGGATAGGGAAAATATCTTAAAATCAAATAAAAAAATAAAAATGGGAAGGGGGAGTGGATGTAGAGTAGGAGCCTCAATAATCTGTCCCTTACAGCAACAGCAGGAACCTGACCCTATAGGAGTAGGCGATGATTTTAGAACAATAATCTGTCACTTACAGCAACAGCAGGAACCTGACCCTATAGGAATAGGAGATGATTTTAGAAGAATGATCTGTCCCTCACAGCAACAGCAGGAACCTGACCCTATAGGAGTAGGCGATGATTTTAGAACAATAATCTGTCCCTTACAGCAACAGCAGGAATCTGACCCTATAGGAGTAGGCAATGATTTTAGAACAATAATCTATCCCTTACAGCAACAGCAGGAACCTGACCATAAAGGAGTAGGTGATGGTTTTAGAACAATAATCTGTCCCTTACAGCAACAGCAGGAACCTGACCCTATAGGAGTAGGCGATGATTTTAGAACAATAATCTGTCCCTTACAGCACCAGCAGGAAGGATATCCCAGTCCAAGGA
>BLSH010416536.1:899432-924338 GCA_018402905.1 Glandirana rugosa
TACATGTATGATGGGTGGAGGTATTTATTTATACTTTTTTGACACCGTTTGAAGATGATTTTAGAACAGTTCTATGGCCTCTAATGTTAATTAATACTTTTCAGACCCATTTTGAAGATGATCTCCATTTTTGCATTTTTTTATGTTTTTATTTTTTTTTTAAATATTTAAAGTTATTTCCCTGTCCCCATTTCTTTGTAGGTCACTTGTCCCACCCTTACCCACATTTCCTTCCTTTTGCAGACCTCTAGGACCTTCCAGGACTATTTTACAGCCTTTTTTGTGCCTAAAAGTCTGTGTCCCCATTGATTTCAATGGGGTTCGGGGTCCGGGACAAAGTTCGGGTTTTGTCCGGACCCGAACCCGGACTTTGTCCCAAAGTTCGGCCGAACCAGCAGAACCCGGACTTCTAGAAGTTCGCTCATCTCTAGTCTTGAGTTTAGCGCTACTTTCTGTATCCCCACATGTACATGAGAATGGTGAGGAGTGTATGGAGGTGGGTAGTATGTACATGAGAGGGGTGCGGAGCGAATGACGGTTGGTAGTATGTACATGAGAGTGGTGCAGAGTGTATGGCTTTGGATAGTATGTACATGAGAGGGGTGTGGAATGTATGGCGGTGAGTAGTATGTACATGAGAGGGGTGAGGAGTGTATAGAGGTGGGTAGTATGTACATGCGAAGGGTGTGGAGTTTATGGCCGTGGGTAGTATATACATGAGAGAGGTGCAGAGTGTATGGTGGTGGGTAGTATATACATGAGAGGGGTGAGGAGTGTACAGCAGTGGGTAGAATATACATGAGAGAGGTGCGGAGTGTATGGCGGTGGGTAATATATACATGAGAGGGGTGAGGAGCGTACAGCAGTGGGTAACATGTTCATGTGATTGGTGCAGAGTGTATAAGGAGAGAGAGACCCTAGAGGGTTGAGGCTCCTGTGCACAGTCCTGGGAAAGGACTCAGGTAAGTATCAAGGGGAGGCACACAGAATGTTTTTTATCTTCATGCATAAAATGGATGAAAGTGTAAAACCTACAGCTTTATAACCATTTTAACTGTCGGGGGGGGGGGGTTATTTAATTTACAATGCTATTTGTAATAGGCAGCATGGAGGGGTTAATGTATTGCTACTAGCAGGGGTGTATCTACTGCGAGGCAAACAAGGCATTTTCCTGGAGTGGCGCCACCCCCCAGGCGACTGCACTATAGCTGAATGACGGCTACAGCGTGGTCATCCAGGTGCGGCGACTCTGATCACTGTGTCCTTCAGAACAGCTGATCTCAAAATGGGGTTAAAAGGCAATCACAGCTCTTTACTACATGATTAGCTGAGTGCAATCATCGCTGATCCGGATGCAAACTTGCCGGATATTGACATTCCTTTTTCATGCTGTCATAGCGTAAGGAGAGGAGAAAGAAAGCAAATGGCTAGTGTAAAAGGGGACATCTACACTAATATTTAGGGCACTAATCGTCTGTGCCCTGATAATCAGTGCAACCCTAACAGTGCTGCCTATCAATGCCCATCAGTGCCGCATATCAGTGCAGCTTCATCAATGCCTCCTTATCCGTGCCCACCAGTGCTGCCACATCCTCTGTCCTGCTAACCCCATCCTCTGCCCTCATGTCTCAGGGTCTGATGAGGGGCTGTGGCTTCCCCATCAAACCGAGACAAGAACAGTATACTGCACCTAGGTTGGAACAAGTTTAGATGGGGGTTCCCAGCTTTAGTCTTACCTAGGGCAGCAAAAAAATAAAAAACACCACTGGTCACTAATGCATTAACCCCTTGGTGCTGCATTAGTGGCACCAGTGTCAGGGTTAATTAACTCCTTTATGCTGCAGCATATAGGGGTTAATTAACCCTGACACTGGTGCCACTAATGCAGCAAAAAGGGGTTAATTAACAGCCACTGGTCACTAATGCATCAGTGGCCAGTGGCAGTACATTAATCCCCTCCACGCTGCATGTTACTAATAGCATAGTAAATTAACACCCCCCCCAAAGAGTTATTCACTTCAGGCAGTTCACATAGCTAAGACACTGACACAATAGTGCTTTAGGTAAGGTTTTTAGCCTCTGCAGATTCACTTGCATTGTTGCTTGGGACTTCACTGGCTCCTCGCAGGTCTTACCAGCAGCGCTCTCCTCTGCTCTTTCATCCTGCCTCCCAGCTTCTGAATGACATCCCGTCGTGGCAGGACTAAGAAGTTCCTGTCGGGCAGAGATGAAAGGGAAGTGACTGTTTTGGACTTTTGCCAACTGTGTGCGGGAGTGCACATAGGATACTCACACCGCTCTGCTGCAGATATAACACAGTGTAGCGGCGGCCAGCGAGTGTCACGCGGCGCCTGTTTGCAGCAGTGTGCAGCAAGCGGCCTTTTTATGAGACATCAGAGGCCTCCCTGCCCCCCTGCCCAGTCCATTCCTGCCTCCCACTCTCCCACACACACATCAGGCAAATTAAGCAGCCGTGAGGCCCCTGTGAGCGCGAGGCCTTAGGCAACCACCTTATTTGCCTAATTAGCCGCCTCTGCTTCTGGTCAGTGCAGGTGGAAGTGTCCTCAAGACACCTGTCCCAGATTTTGTTATATTTAGTCGGGCAGCCCCTGTGTAAATACAATACTTTTTTGTAGGGGAGGGTGGCATTGACGGTCCTAATCCACTGCTGGATGGTGGGGGGCGACTCTTTGATCCAGGACCTGGCTATTTGCACCCATTTAGCAATACCCTTGCTAAAATATGTTTAGATATTTTTCCTCCTCGGAAATGGAGAGGAGGCCCAGTAAACATTGACTGGGGCATAGGGTCAGGGGAGAACACATGCGGTCATGGAGGAACTTAAAGGGAGGGACAGGACCATATTAGGTGGTAGAATGTCCCCCCCCCGGTCTCCACATTCAGGGCAAGCTGGGATGTGTTCTGGTTTACATTTTGAAATATTTAGGGGACACAAGTTTACAGGAGGCCAATACCTCTTCCCAATCCTTGTCTGCCACGTCCCCCACATCCATCTCCCACCTGGATTTCAGTTGATAGGCCTGAGCAGTGGCTGCAGGTAAGATAAGGTGATAGTAAAGTGAGGAGATTAATTTCTTGGTGTCCTGACCCCTGACCACATCCACCATGTATAGCGATTCAAGGCTGGGGATAGAGTAACGGAATTGGGGGTTGAGGGCGTGGTGGAGTTGGAAGTAGCGAAGGAACATATGGTTAAGCACTCCAAAATCGTCTTTGAGAGCTTCAAACAATTTAACTGAACCATTGACTATGACCTGTGAGAGAAATATAACCTCCCAAGCAATCCATAGTTTGTAATCAGGGACACATTCCATGTCACTAGCTTAAGGGAGGCCATAGTAGCTGTGAGGGTATAGGGGCATGTAGTCGGACCAGCAGGGAACAGCCTACAGCAAAACACCCAGGAATCTCAACTACAAAACAGTTCACAATAAGGTACAATTGGAACAGTACATATACACAGAGGACATTGCTATCTAGACAGCCAGGAGGAATCCTTGACCTGCGAACAATGGCTGTACATATAGCAGTGAAAAAGTTCAAATAACCATGTGTAAAGGATGAATAATAAGTACACTCAATCAAAATCAAAAAGTATGTAAAATCTAACTAAAAGATTGCATATAACACATTGAACCTTTCCTGCACTGGACCAGCATGGCAAAACTAACAAACAACTGCCCACCACAGCCGTGGGGGCAGAGGCTGGCCAGTGAAACAAAACTTGGAGAGTCAGTGATAAAAACCAAGGGTGGAAAAAAGGCATACTTTCAATTGTGACCGTTGAGGTCTTGATGGCAGCTGGTAACTGAAGAGTGCACAACGGTGCAGGGTGGAAAGTTTCCGAGAGTTCAGGGGGTGCAGATGATAAGCCTGAGGATTGTAAGGATCAGTGAGGGATGGTGGGAAAAGGGTAGAAAAAAGAAAAAAGTATAAAAAAGGGGGTTTCCAGGCAATTGAGCAGAGACAATGGGTATGGGCAGCCCCAGGATTAGCCATGCAGATTCAATGTACATGCAAGTAGGGGCATTGACTCACGGTTCACTGAGGGTTGGGAGATCCGGAGCCAAGGCAGTGGGGACCCAGGGAGAAGAGACATAGTCACAAGATGGTGATGAAAGGTGACAACTGGAGGGTTAGGTGGGTTCGGGTCCAGTTGTGTTTCTGTGCTCCAGCCATGACAGAACCCCACCGGGATCCTTGAAGAACTGGGCCTTGCCATCGCAGACAACACAGAGTCTCACCGGGAATAATATCACGTACATCAGATGGTGGATGCATAGTTGCTGCTTAGCCTCAACAAACTGTGCCCCCTTCTTCTGCACTTCAGCAGAGAAACTTGGGAACACAGGAATGTGTATGTTACCAAAGGGGATGTTACCTCTTTCATGGGTTAGCCACAGGATAGCGCCCCCAGTCGCTCTAATTTAGGAATTTGCCAAAAAAGGTGCACGGGGGAGCACCGCTAGGTGGTGGGCATGCAGCAAGGTGATGAGCACGCTCCATCACAAACGTTGATGAGAAAGTCCTTTCTGTTGAAAGTTTTGATTAGCAGGTTCTCAAGAAATGTGAGGGGGTCAGAGCATTCAGCCCTCTCAGGCAGACCCACCAAACGGAGATTACAGCGGCAGAGTCTGTTCTCCATGTCATCTTGCTTGCTGAGAACAGAGTTGATCTTATGGATGTCTTGCCTAATGAGGGATATGTCGACCTTCACCTCCTCTATATTTGAGGTGAGGATAGTCTGGCAAAGGGAGATGGCCTCTAGCACTCTGTCAGTGTACCCCATAAGTGGTTCTTCCTTCTTCTGAATTGGAGCTGTGCCATCTTTCACCCCCGTGTCTTGCTCCTTATGGCGATACTTGTCTAGCTTTGCCAGGGCTCCAGATATCTGTGTCGGTGGCGACATGGAGGCAGGTGAATTGATGAACACGGTGGGTTGCTTGGTAGGGTGGAGAAGGATTTCCCCCCAGGATCGATATGAAGGAGTATTCTCAAGTGGAGCGCCCAGTGACACTAGGGATGATAGGGTAATTACTACTGTCCAGTCTCAATGCATTTATTTTTACTTTGCTAACCAACTGAAAAACCCAGCCTACATGATAAAGAAACTACATGATAAAGAAACCACTGTAGTTTACTGTTGCTCAGATGGTTTTGTACCCTGCAGGTAAACAATAGTCACATGGATGAGGCCATTACTACCTCCACATGAAAGCAAGCTGACTGCATTAAACTGACAGCACTATCTAATGTAACATCTTATTAACTATTAACTCTCAGGACCATCTAACCCATCTTCTCTCAATCTAAATCTTGCTGTGTCAGGGACAGTTAGAAGCTTATTTAAGTAATTTATTCAGTACTCATAGAAGCTACATTTTAAAATATGCTCAATTGCTTATAATTACATGATTGAATTAATTGATATTGTTTTAAATCTGCTTTAAGCTCAGCTTAAATGTGTCCACTCCCCCCAAAGCATAAGGTTGTGCATAAAATTGTTCCTTCTTGCGCATAAATCTTTCAAATAACTTCAAGGAATCTGAAAAAAAAATCCATCCCCTCTCTCTCCTCATAGGCTCAATGACTTTTATTGACAGCCCTGGGAGCCAATGGCGCTCTTCTGTTGTCTCAGCCAATGAGGAGGCAGAGTCCCGGGCAGCTGAGTCTCTCCTGCAACATTGCTAAATAGAGATGGGCTCAGAGGGGGCATGGGGGGGCTGCAGCACACAAAAGATTTTTTATCTTAAGGCATAGAATAGATTAAGATAAAAAAAAAACCTTCTGACTTTATAACCACTTTAAGTTGAAGGTTTTCATTCAGTGCATTCGATTTCCCCATAATATCATTGCTAGTCAAAATCTCTGGTTTAGTTATATTAATTTTGAAAGCTGAAACTAATCCAGACCCTTGAAAATATTTCCAGAATTGCAAAAATGATTCCTGTGGACAACATAAAATAAGTAAATTATCGATGTATGCCAAAACCTTAATTTCCCTGTCATGTAATCTGATGCTCCTTTTCTGATGAGTTTGCTGTATCGTAGGAATCCATATTTTTAAGATTAATGTTAACAGTGATAATGGGCAGTCCTAGCAGGCCTAATTTCTCATCTAGATGGAGTTTGACTTCATACTTTTTACTCTATTCCTTTCTGATGCTTTATAATATAGGGCATTTTTTGGTAGAGTTTTCAACCATGCAACCCATCAAAGGTCTTTGGAGTTTTACAACATACCTTACTAAAAAGGGTTAAGCATGGTTACTATTATTCTGTTGTTGCTGGCAAGAAAGTATACATATTTTTGTATATTACTGTATAAAATATTTCAATATGATTGTCAAAATGTTTTACTTGTATCAGCTGATTAGGTAATCATCAATAAGTAAGGAAAAACATCTTTATATGGGGGATTTCTTGTAGTCCTACTGCAAAAAGTGCATGGTGTTCTGTCCTCACTACACATTTTCCTGTGTGTAACTTGACATGCAGCTAAACTCTCCTATTCCACAATAAGCCAGGCTGAATGTAATCTTGAAGATTTATTGACAACAAATTGGGTGGATTAAATCATTGAGAAAAACAGATAAGGAATACATACAATCAATCAATAAAACAAATAAAAACACAATTAAATAACTAGGCTGCAGATGGCAATAAGTCTCTGCTCACCAGCAATGCTGCCTGTAGGGAATGTAAGTTTAGTCCACAACATATGCTGCAGGTATGATGGCTGGTTTCCTTTCCCTCAGTTCTTAAACTTGAGTCAGAACTCCCAGGATGCACCTGTTTTCCCTTTTCAGAATGAAGGACGAGGGGAGCTTTTAGTAAAAGCAGTTTCTATGTTCTGTAAAACAGTAAATTAATTCTGGGTTCCATCTAGTGGTCAAATTCAATATTTCAAGGAGAATAATAATACAGATTTTTCTGCTGATTGCTCTGGGGGCAATTGGCAGGAGGGAGGGGCCAGGAGCATCAGCAGGGGACCCAAGAAGAGGAGAATCGGGGCTGGTCTGTGCAAAACCACTGCATAGAGCAGGTAAGCATGACATGTTTGTTATTGAAAAAAAAAAATGCCTTTAATATCATTTTAAATGATTTTTGAAGACTACTAGGCTCAATCTGTACTAAAGGGAAATTTAAAACAGTATAGGTCAATTTTGTTTTAGCATTTAAACAGGTGTTTTATATTTTGTTTGACTACACATACAATATTTATTTATCCACTTCAGTGCCGAAAGGATTTGCCCCCTTCCTGACCAGAGCACTTTTTGCAATTCGGCACTGCGTCGCTTTAACTGCCAATTGGGCCGATATATATTCTTCTACATATTTTTGTTAAAAATAAAATTGCAATAGGCGTGTATTGATTGGGTTGAGCAAACGTTATCACGTCTACAAACTATGGGAATACATTTATGCCATTCTTTTTATTTTTTTTTTACTAGTAATGGCTGTGATCTGCTATTTTTATTGGGACTGCAATATTGTGATGGTCAGATCGGACACTTTTGACACTTTTTTGGGACTAATGACATTTATACAGCGATCAGAGCTTTAAATAGCCACTGATTACTGCATACATGTAATTGGCAGCGAAGGGGTTAAACTGTAGTGGGCGATCAATGGGTTAAGTGAGTTCCCTCACTGTGTTCTAACTGTGTGGGGGCTGGGCTGGCAGGGACATGACAGATCTAACTGTTTCTGATCACAGGGAACAGTACATCTGTAACATGTCCCTTGTCAGAACAGAGATCCGCAGTGTTTACACTGGCAGATCTCCGTTCTACCTCTGTAACAGGGGATTGCAGGTCACCAGCGGACATCAAGTCTGCCCGATCCACAGGCACACTCATTCAGCGTGCAGTGGGCATGCTCCCGCCTGTGCGAGCCACCGTACAGCTACGGTGATTCGTGCAGCAGTGCCAATCTGTCACCATATAACTGGTTAACAATAAACATTTATTGCATGAGGAAGAATTTCCAGAGTACCGAGGGTTACCTCAGCACAGCTGTGGACTTTCACGGGAACCTAGACATCTGCCTTAGACATCTTGCAGGTGATCTATCTTTTCTCAGGGTAACCTTATGACTTTTAACAAATACCCAGTCATAATACAGTTTGTCTTAAGATTTTGTCTGATTAAAACATTGGCTGAGTTTTACCATAAAGGTTTAATAACTGGTAGTTGCTGCTGATTTAAGGCAAAGATTAGAGTTGAGAGGACACCTGGATGTTCGGGTTCGGCGGTTTCGGCTAAACTTCGCAAAAAAGTTTGAGTTCAGCCCCAAACTTGACCCGAACTTGACCCTGAACCCCATTGAAGTCAATGATGACCCAAACTTTTGGGAACAAAAATGCCTCTAAAAAAGTCCTGGAAAGGGCTAGAGGGCTGCAAAATGGGGGTAAGAGTAATAAGGAATAACTTAAAATCACATAAACAAAATAAAAAATGGAGGAGGAGGAGGTGGATGTGGAGTAGGAGGTTGAGGAGGCGGTGACCGTGGTGGTGTAGGTGGTGGAATTGGCAGTGGAGGAGGAGGTAGCCAACACTGTTTTTTGTTTATTTGTTTTTTTTTCTAATTGGGGTAGCCCCCAGATATTGAGACATATTAAAAAAAAAAAATAATAAGTTCACTTAAGTATACCAATGGCTGTGTGAGGCCGGTATAAATGTATATTCTGCACAAGGTACAGACAAGTCGTGAGATTCATGCCTGGTTCATTTTAAGAAACGTTAGCTTGTCCACGTAGGCTATGGACAGGTGGCTGCACTTGTCTGTGATAACGCTCCCTGCCGTGCTAAACACACGTTCAGACAATACACTGGTTGCAGGGCAGGCCAGCATCTCTAAGGCATAATGGGCAAGCTCAAGCCATGTGCCCAATTTGGAGACCCAGAAGTTGAATGGGGCAGACCCATCAGTCAGTACGTGTAGGCGTGTGCACACCATGTTGCTGAAATGCTGAGTCCTGCTAAGATGTTGCCTATCAGCTGGTGATGCTGTTTGTTGTGGCGTTCTGCTGACAAAGCTTTTTCACATTTCTGCCATGCTAACCCTGCCTTCTGAGGTGCTGGCGGTGCCACAGCTGCCTTGGCGACCTCTTCCTCCTCCTTTGCCTTCGCCTTGTGCTTCCACTGAGCCCCCGGTGTCATTTGGGAATGCCCTCAGCAAGACATCTACCAGTGTGCGCTTGTAGTCGTGCACCTTCCGATTACGCTCCGGTGAGGGAATTAAGGACGGCACTTTGTCCTTGTAACGGCGATCCAGCAGGGTGGCCACCCAGTAATCAGCACAAGTTAAAATGTGGGCAACTCGGCTGTCATTGCTCAGGCACTGCAGCATGTAGTCGCTCATGTGTGCCAGTCTGCCCAGAGGCAAAGACAAGCTGTCCTCTGTGGGAGGTGTATCAACTGTGTCCTCCGTATCCCCCCAGTCACACTCCAGTGATGCCACGAGCTGCGTTGGGTGCCACCCTGCTGTGAACACGGTTCCTCCTCCTCATCATCATCATCATCCTCATCCTCCAGAGCTGTGCCCTGGCTTGAAAATGTTTTACCTGGCCTATGCTGGTGCAGAAACCCACCCTCCGAGCCACTTGTGAATGACTGGCCTGATAAACATGGAAATTACCCCTCTTCCTCCTCCTCTTCCTCCTGTGCCACATCCTCTTCCATCATCGCCTGAAGTGTTTTTTCAAGGCGACATAGAAGTGGGATAGTAACGCTGAGAACAGCGTCATCGGCACTGGCCATGTTGGTGGAGTACTCAAAACACAGCAATATGGTACACAGGTCTCGCATGGAGGCCCACTCGTTGGTGGTGAAGTGGTGCTGTTCCACAGAGTGACTGACCCATGCGTGCTGCAGCTGAAACTCCACTATTGCCTGCTGCTGCTTGCACAGTCTCTCCAGCATGTGCAAGGTGGAGTTCCACCTTGTGGACACGTTGCATAGGAGGCGGTGAGCTGGAAGGCCGAAGTTCAGCTGCAGCGCAGACAGGCGAGCAGCAGCAGGGTGAGAACGTCGAAAGCGTGCACAGACTTTCTGCAGCAGCTCTGAAATATCCGGATAGTTTTTTAGAAATTTCTACACCACCAAATTCGGCAAATGCTCCAGGCAAGGTATGTGTGTCAAACCGGCTAGGCCCAGAGCTGCTACAAGATTTCGCCCATTATCGCACACCACCAGGCCGGGCTTGAGGCTCAGTGGCAACAACCACTCATCGGTCTGTTGTTCAATGCCCGTCCACAGCTCCTGAGCAGTGTGGGGTTTATCCCCCAAACATATCAGTTTTAAAACAGCCAGCTGTCGTTTCCCCCTGGATGTGCTGAAGTTGGTGGGGAAGGTGTTACGCTGACCAGATGAGGACGTGGTAGAGGAGGAGGAAGTGGAGTAGGAGGAAGAGGCAACAGGAGGCAAAGAGAAATGCCCTGCAATCCTCGGTGGCGGAAGGACATGCGCCAAACTGCTATCCACCTCAGGCCCACCCGCCACTACATTTGCCCAGTGTGCAGTTAGCGAGATATAGCGTCCCTGCCCGTGCTTACTGGTCCACGTATCAGTGGTTATGTGGACCTTGCCACAGATGGCGTTGCGCAGTGCACACTTGATCTTGTCCCTGACTTGTTTGGGCAGGGAATGGATGGCTCGCCTGGAAAAGTAGTGGCGGCTGGGAACCACGTACTGTGGGACAGCCACTGCCATCAGGTTTTTAAAACTGTCCATGTCCTCCAGACGGAATGACAGCATTTCAAAGGCCAGGAATTTTGAAATGCTGGCATTCAGGGCCAGGGATCGCGAGTAGGTAGAGGGGTACTTCCTCTTTCTCTCCAGTGTTTGGGAGATTGACAGCTGTAAGCTTCCATGGGACCATGGTGTGGAAATGCTTGGGGACGGTGGCGGACATGGTGGTATTGCTGTCACATCATCTGTTTGCTGGGTGGCAGGTGACACTGGCACTGTAGAGGTGGAGGAAGAGGCCGAGGCAGCAGCAGAAGAGGAAGCAGGAGGAGCCCGAGACCTTTCTTGGATTTTTTTTTTTTTTAATATATTTTATTGAATTTTTTGCATAGAATGCAATCATTACAACAGGTTCAAGGCACATAGGTGCTCCATCCAGGATGGAGAAACAAAAATAGGTACAAATGTACAACTAAAATACAAAACAGTAGACATTATAATGATTAAGATGGCACAGCCGATGTTTCGAAGAGAAAATAATCATACTGGGTAAAGTAATATGTTTCTAGGGGAGTTGAGTCTTGCTGCCTGTGTCCTGAGGCTATTGGGGTCGGGGGTTGGTTCGCTGCGAAGGGGAAATACCATAAGTAAGTTAACCAAAATTCTAGGAAGCTGCTGTGTGGTCATTATGGAATGTTAGAAGGGGGGGTGTTGGAGTCTGGGCTCAGCTCAGGCTGTAGAGCTGGTGGGTTCTGAATCTTAAGTTTCCCTAAGGAGTTAGCAATATCATTTTTCAAGCACCAGTTAGAGAGTTTGAAGGGACCCATAACATTGTCTATTTCTGAAGGTTTAAAAGAATGTTCTATGAATTTTCTCCACCTGGCGAAGAACTTTTTGGCCCGTAAGCAGTTTGAGTTGATGGTGTCTTGTTTTTCCAGTTGAAGTAGAGAATGTAGGCCCTGTTTGACTTGGTTAAGCCCTGGAGGAGACTGCTGTATCCAAAATTGCATTATGGCCCTTCTGGCTGTCAGTAGGCATAGGTGATCCCAGTTGGAGGGTGAGGAAGTTAAAACCTGTTCGTGGGTCATTGGGGGGCTACTACTAAAGAGACATAGCATAGGGTCTTTTGGAATGTTGTTACCTCCAACTTGATTTATATAGATGATGACAGTGTCCCAGAAGCTTGAGACAGACGAGCATAACCAGAGTCTATGGTAAAGAGTTGGTTTGGGTGTGTGGCACCATGGGCATATGCCTTGTTGATGGGGGTCTGTGGAGTATACCATCGGGATGTACGCTCTGTGTGCCAGTTTAAATTGGGTTTCCCTCCAGACCTCTGATACCACTAGGGAGCAAACTTTTTTGTAACCTGCGAGAATTAGTTCTGGTGCGTATGGGTGGGCTGCTTCTTTCTCCAAACGTGTGTTGGAGTAAGTGGACTTTCTTGCAATCCAGTCCATACCATTCCTGAGCAGGCATGCTAAATTATAGAATCTTAGGCTAGGCAGGCCTGTTCCCCCCTCGCTCCTGGGGAGACAAAGTTTTTTCAGGGCAATCCTCGGCCTCTTACCCTTCCATAAAAATGAAGAGAAGGCGGATTGGAGTTTCTGAATGTCTGTATGTTTGAGTAGAAGTGGAAGGGTTTGAAGTGGATACAGTAATCTAGCAAAAGAAATCATTTTAATTAGATGACATCTCCCGAAGAGCGAGAGGGGGAGGGCCCGCCAAGCCAAGAGCTCCTTTGCAACTTTAGATATAAGTGGAGTATAGTTTAGAGAATATAGGGTGGAGGGGTCTCTCCCTATTGAGATGCCCAAGTATGTGATGTGGCCCTTGGCGATTAGGAAGGGGGAGGAGGATCTCCACCATCCGCTTTGCGTGGATTTAGGGGTAAAACTTCGCTTTTATCAAAATGTATTCTCAGGCCTGCACAGTCTCTGAATGTGTGGAGTATTTGGGTGAGATATTGGAAATCTCTAGGTGGGTCGGACGAGAAGAGGACTATGTCGTCCGCAAATAAGGCAGAACGGAAAGTCTTGTTCCCGATAGTGACTCCACTGACTCCCCGAGGTGAATTGAGGATACGAGAGAGGGGTTCAATGGCCAAGTTAAAGAGAAGGGGCGAGAGCGGGCAGCCTTGTCTGGTTCCCTTGGCTAGAGAAAACTCTGGGGAGATGAAGCTTGGTGTCACCAGTCGAGCGGACGGGTTCGCATACATCGCACTTATAAATTTGGTGAAATGTCCTTCAAAGCCAAATGATGAGAGTGTCAAAGAGAGCCATTTGAAACTAATGTTGTCAAATGCCTTCTCGGTGTCTAAGGCTATGATCGCTATGTCTTTATCTGGGCAATGTTTGGCTTGGTTAAGGATCAAGAGCGCTTTTCTAATATTTAGGGCCGCCGATCTACCCTGTACAAATCCCGATTGTGCTGAGTGTATTAAGGTAGGGAGGATGTTGGCGAGCCGTGAAGCTATTATTTTAGAGAGGATTTTGGCGTCTACATTAATAAGTGAGATAGGTCTGTACGACCCTGGGGATAAAGGGTCTTTGTTCTTTTTAGCCAGTAACTTGATGTACGCCGAGTGACCTGTGGGGAGGTAAGGTCCCCCTTTCCAAATGTTGGAATACACCTGTAGCAGAGTTGGGGAGGTAAAATCAATTGTCATTTTGTAAAAGTCGGAGGAAAGACCGTCCGGGTGCCTTGTTTCTGGCCAGTGAATTAATGGTGGATTGTATTTCCAAGATAGAGACGGGTTCGTTAAGAGTCTCGAGTTGGCTTTTTGTGATTTTAGGGAGGGCGAATGAGGTTAGGATGTCCGTGGCTTTAGTTAAATCTATTTGGTCTTCATTATATAAGGTTTTATAGTATTCTGTCAGTATATGCTCTAACTGTGATGGATCGGACACTATGGTGCCCGATTGATCTCTCAGTGAGGAAATGTATGTTGGGACAAATTTGTTCGTGACTAGACGCGCTAGGAGTTTCCCAGCTTTATTGCCATATTTATGGAAGAGTAATTTTGCTTGGGACTGATAGATCAATTCGTGATGTGCTGTCCATTGATCAAAATCTTGCTTGGCTTGTTGCCAGGCTTGGACGTTTTCTGCGGTGCGTGATAAATTGAGTTGTCTATGGGCTTTGTTAAGTGCTAAGCTGGATTTTCGGATATTGGCGTGTAGCTTCCTTTTGAATTTGGAGGCGAAGGAAATGCTGTGGCCTCTGAGGAAAGCCTTGCCTGCTTCCCAATAGAGGTTAGGAGAGGAGAGATGGTCAGCATTCACGGATTTATATTCTGTCCATGCCAGTTGGAGCTGTGTTTTTAGTTCCTCATTGTCCGCCAGATAGGAGGGAAAGCGCCAGGGAGCGCCCAGCGTCCTGGGTCTGAGGTTAGAGATTGTGACTGTTATAGGGGAATGATCCGATATTGCCATATTTTCGATTGTCGCGGATGTTATCAGAGGTAAGAGGGCGGGGGAGGCGAAAATGTAATCGATGCGTGAGAAAGATTTGTGGGGGGAGAGTAATAGGTAAATTCCCTATCGATGGGATGTAGCATACGCCACACATCTGACATGTTTAGGGTTTCTGCGACGTTGGCTAAGGGGGAGTTTTGAGTGTTTGGTGGCTAGGGCTGGTGACAATGAGGTGGTGTCCGGTCGTCAGTGGAGTGCATAGTTGTGTTAAAGTCGCCTCCCATAAGGTGTAGGGGTTCTGTCACCTGAAGGGCCCAGTTGGAAAGATTTTGGAAGTAGGATTGGTTTGAGGAGTTATCAGCATAAATGTTTGAGATGACTACTTCTCTGCCCGCTATGGATAGGAAGAGGGTAATCCTGCGTCCTACCTTGTCTGTTTCCCTCTTTGTGATAGAGAAAGGCAGTTTTTTGTTGAGGAGAATAGCGACCCTTGCCTTTCTCTCCAAGGCAGGAGAGCCTACATCCACTCCCACCCAGAGCTTGCGGAGCCTAGGGAGATCCTCCTCTCCCAAGTGTGTTTCCTGGAGTAGGGCTATATCTACCTTGAGTCTTTTTAAATGTCTAAGGACCTGCATGCATTTTTGGGGTGTTCTCAGCCCCTTAACATTCCAAGAGGTGATGATCAAGTTACTCCCGAGCTCTGGTGGATCCATAAATTAATAATGAAATAATGTGGTGAGCCAGGTGGCCTTGGGGGCGGCCTCCTGGTATGGTATTCGCCCGAGCTGGGGAGTGGACACAGTGCAAGACTCAAATAAATATATGGTAACAGTAGCTGTCGGGTAAGAAAAATACATCGGAAGTTGGTACCAGATAAAACAATATTTATGGACTTCACTTTTTTCCGCATGGGGGGGATATACTCTCGTATAGTCCTCCGCCCCTGCCGATGAACAAAAAATAGCCCATTGAGGCGATCTAGGAGGGAGAGATTTGAGAGCGAGAGGTGGGAGGAGTGGGGAGGTGAGAGGAGGAGATGGGTTGAGGATAGGGAAGTAGGATGGGGGAGGGAGGGTAAGGTGGGAAGGGGAGGTGGGGGAGGAAGGAGGGTGAGGGTAGGAGCATACATGTCGTCGTCCGCTTAGGCGGTCTCGACTGCCGTTAGCGATTAATATAACCATGAACAAATAAACCTTATTGAAGAGGTAATAAAACGTTAAAGCACTAGGTTAAAGCACTAGGTTAAACATTGTAAGTTGGGCAGTGTCTCCGGACCCTTAGGCTCCGGAGGCCATGACCAACCAAGAGTAGTCTGGATCAGTGATCACCAAATAGGAGGAATATTATGTAGTGCGATATGGATAAATGAAAATATATGCATTACCATAGCATCATAGCATTTGCCAAACTGACTCTAGATCGTTGACTGGACTGTTGGGATCCCCTTGTGGGGGGTCTTTGCCGAATGTTCTCAGTTTGTATATCGTTCAGCCATGGGTATGGGGAGAGGGGTGAATTTGGGCATCCGTGAGTGTCCGTATTGAATTCGGTCGCCAGTTAGGGGTTGTGCACGCGGGTCAGTCCTGGGGTGCAATAGGCTCCGTGGGGCCGAACCGAACTCTCTTATGAGGGGGTTTCTCCGGGCTTCCAGATTTGGGAGCTGCGATGGAGGACTTCTTAGGTGAAGGTGAGGATCGAGTGCTGGCTTCTGATTGAGGTGTCTGATCCATGTCCGGTTGTAGAAAGTCTGCGACATAGTTTTCGGCCTCCTGGTGTGAGGTAAAGGAGAGTTTTTCACCTTGAGTGGAATGGAAGTAGAGTGTTGCTGGGTATGCTAGACTAAATTTGATGTTGAGGTTGTGGAGAGTTGAGCATACCGGTGAAAAAGCCTTCCTCCTGTGCATGACTTCCAAGGAGTAGTCCGCAAATATCAGCAATTTGTGGCCTTCAAAAATCAGAGAGCGGGCTTTTCTAAAACTCTGTAGGATAGCTTGTTTGTCAGTGTAGTTTAAATACCGTACAATTACCACTCTGGGTTTGGAGCGGGTCTCGGATGGTTGACCTATTCTATGGGCTCTTTCCACTGTGCAGGGGGCCCGCAGGTGTAACAACTCCGGAATGGCTACAGCACATATTTTTGGGAGTACATGGGCAGAATATGATTCGGGCAGGCCTATCACCCGTAAATTGTTTCTTCTGGCCCTGTTCTCTAAGTCTATGACTTTTTCCTGTAAATCTTTGTGTGAAGCTGACAGTTTAGCTATGGATGCAATCAAAGCTGTGGTGTCATCTTCTACATTTGCGATTCTCTCTTCAGCCTGAGTCAATTTAGTAGCCTGCAGTTGCATGTCCGCATGTATTTGTGCCATACCTTTCTGCACCGCTGATTAAACTGCAGTGTTTATGGTCTCCATGATGTCGGGCCTTAGGAGAGCCACCACAGCTTGTGCTATGTCCCCAGGGATGGATGTCTCCGTTAGAGGGGGTCCAGGTGGTTGGTGCTGTGGTGAGACTTGGATGTTGTCAGCCCGCTGTGGCGGCGGGGATGCTGCCAGTATCGCTGCATATGTCTGTGGCTGTGTCGAAGCAGCCGCGGCCATATTGGCTGCGGCGCGTGGCTTCTCTCCCCCTTCGGACGGTGGAGCGATGGCTGGTCTCTGGCCGGATAGCTTCACAAAGCGGTCCATCGGTGACCACAGGGCTGTGGGGGAAGGCAGTCAGACCTTTCTCCCTCCGGATCGCGGGTTTAAGAGCTGGTTTCGTGGCAGGGGAGCGGAGCGAGCGTCTCCTAGCTCCTCTCCATTCGGCGCCGGAACCGGAAGTCTTTCTTGGATTTTGAGGTGCTTATTCCACTGCAGCTCATGCTTTGCATGTAGATGCCTGGTCATGCAGGTTGTGCTCAGTTTTAGAACATTTATGCCTCGCTTCAGACTCTGATTGCACAGCTTGCAAACCACTCGTGTCTTGTCATCAGCACATTGTCTGAAGAACTGCCACGCCAGGGAACTCCTTTGAGCTGCCCTTGGTGTGCTAGGTCTCTGGGTAGTAGCAGGCGTACTGTCTAGGGGACGGTCACTCCGCTTTTGCAACCTGCTTCCTCTTTTGCTGTGCTCGTGCCTCTGTGCGACCACCACCTCTTCCTCCAAACTGCACATGTCACCTGCATAACCTTCATTCCATGTGGAATCTAGGACCTCAGCATCCTACACATCATCTTCCACCCACTCTTCACCACTGCCCTCCTTGTCAGTCTGCACACTGTAGAAAGCCGCAACAGTGTGCACCTGTGTTTCGTCATCATCAGAGACGTGCTGCGGTGGTGTTTCCATGTCCTCATCCTGAAACAGAAGTGGATGGGCATCGGTGCAATCAATGTCTTCCACTTCTAGGGCAGGGCTATGTGGATGGCCCACGGAATGCACACCAGCAGAGTCATCAAAAAGCATAAGAGACTGCTGCATGACTTGGGGCTCAGACTGCTTGGCTGATTTACAAGGGGTTGAGGTGAAAGATAGATGGCCATGGGGTTCAGGTGCCAACTCTGAGCTTTCAGCAAGGGACCGGGTGGGAGACAATGTGAAGGAACTGGAGGCATTGTCAGACACCCAATCTACTATCGCCTGTACTTGTTCTGGCCTCAGCATTCGTTGAGCAGCATTCGGGCCTACCATATAACGTTGAAGGTTCTGTCGGCTACTCCCACAAGAAATGCACAGCAAGGTGCAAATGTACTATGTAGCACTATTATTATTTTTTTTTTTTAAACCAGCAATGTCGAAGCACTTTTTAATTTTGTGCAAGAAATGCACAGCAAGGTGCAAATGTACTATGTAGCACTATCTTTTTTTTTTTTTAAACCAGCAATGTCGACGCACTTTTTAATTTTGTGCAAGAAATGCACAGCAAGGTGCAAATGTACTATGTAGCACTATTTATTATTCTTTTTTTTAAACCAGCAATGTAGACACACTTTTTATTTTTGTGCAAGAAATGCACCGCTGGCCGCAAATGTAGAATTTAGAATATTTTTTTTTAAACTAGCAATGTAGGTGCACTTCTTATTTTTGTGCAAGAAATGCACCGCTGGCTGCAAATTTAGTATTTAGAATTTTTTTTCTTTTAAACTAGCAATGTAGACGCACTTTTTATTTTTGTGCAAGAAATGCACCGCTGGCTGCAAATTTAGTATTTAGAATATTTTTTCTTTTAAACCAGCAATGTAGACGCACTTTTTATTTTTGTGCAAGAAATGCACTGCTGGCTGCAAATGTAGTATTTAGATTTTTTTATTTTTTAAACCAGCAATGTAGACGCACTTTTTATTTTTGTGCAAGAAATGCACCGCTGGCTGAAAAAGTAGTATTTAGAATATTTTTTTTTTAAACCAGCAATGTAGACGCACTTTTTAATTTTGTGCAAGAAATGCCCCGCTGGCCACAAATTTAATATTTTGCACAAAAAAAAAAATTTAATTTGTCTAACTGCAATGTAAAAACAATATTTAAATATGCCAAAATGTTGCCAACTGAACTAACAGAACACAATTAAAGTAGTGTCCCTGACACACAAGCAGTTGCAAGTGCACTGCACTTGCAAAAATGGCTGCAAACGCCCACCTAACAAACAGAAAAATTGCTTAGATTTTATATGAGGCACGTTGCTTAGCAAATAAAATGTGCTCTAGCAAACAAAAATCTCCTCTAGCACCCACCCACCAATAAATCGCTGTTTTTAACAGATTTTTTAAAGCTAATCTGTCCCTCACAGCAGCAACATCCTCTCCCTATGAGTTGATGTGACATGCAGCACTACGTGACTCCAGCTTATATAGAGGCTGGGTCACATGATGCACTGGCCAGTCACAGCCATGCCATTAGCAGGCATGGCTGTGATGGCTTCTAAGGGCAAACGAGTGAAGCGCTTGTTGATTGGCTGCCCTGCAGCTATTCAACAGGCGCGAAAAAGGTGCGAAAAAATACCCGAACCCCAAACCCGGACTTTTTTTCAAATGTCCGGGTTTGGGATCGGGTCACGAACACCCTAATGTCCGGTACGAACCCAAACTTTACAGTTCAGGTTCGCTCAACTCTACCCACTACATATTTATGGACACTCAATGAGGCTTTGATCTCAGATGCGACAGTGGAGGCACTGCAGTTGAAGAGTATTTTGACCTAAATGGATCCCCTGAGATCCCAATACCCACAGAGTGGTTAGCTCACAAAGCAGTGCTCAGGGGTAAACTCATCAGCTTAGCTTCCTCCCGCAAACAACAAAATGTTGAGAAAATGTTATCCTTAAAGGAATTAGATGAATTATATAAGAACTCAGCCACGCTTATTTTGGAGGCTTCTAGAAACACTATAGACCAAAAAAGATTAGAGTTAGAATCCCTTCACGGCCAAAGCAGAGAAGGCCTTACGCTGGTCCAAAGCCAGATTTATATTTCACAGCAACACAGCTTCAACATTATTCACAAGAGAGTTAAACCAATCAATATGTCCCCGCACATGTCTATAAGCTAAATTCGGAAACAAGTCATTACACTTCTCATCCCCAGGAAGTCGTTACTATATTTAAGAATTTTCATTCCTCTCTACTAGCCTCCTCTGGAAAGGAGCCCCTGCCCTCCAATGTTGCCTGGCTCGATACTATCCCTGTCCCTACCCTTACCCTCACACAATCAGAATTATTAAACGCCCCCATCTCACTGCAAGAAGTGTTAATGGTCATTAATCCCTCAAGAAGGGCTCAGCACCTGGGCCTGATGGGTTTACTGTCCTCTATTATAAGAAATTCTCCACACTTCTGGCTCCCAAGTTGGTCCAGTTATATAATTATATCCTTCAAGGAAACAGGATTCCAGAGGAGATGCTTCTGGCAAATATGACCCTAATCCCGAAACCGAATAAGGACCATAGCCAACCCCAAAATTATAGACCATTTTTGGTCATTAATAATGATTTAAAGATTTTCAGTAGAATTCTGGCGGATAGACTGGCAAGGGTGATCCCATCGTTAATTTCCCCCTATCAAGCGGGTTTTATCCCGAATCGTTTAATCACTGACAACATACTTATGGCCGCTAATGTCATTCAGGATGCAAACTCCTCCTCTAAAAAATGACTACTGTTAAGCCTTGATATACACAAGGCCTTTGACAGTGTGTCATGGAGCTATATGACCCCAATATTACAGCG
This sequence comes from Glandirana rugosa, assembly GCA_018402905.1. Taxonomy (NCBI): domain Eukaryota; kingdom Metazoa; phylum Chordata; class Amphibia; order Anura; family Ranidae; genus Glandirana; species Glandirana rugosa. The sequence goes on from BLSH010416536.1 coordinate 919,761, forward strand.
TTATGGAATACAGAGAGAATTCCTTCATGCATTCCAGGCAATGTATAAAACCATCAGACTAGAATTAAGATAGCTGGCTGCAGTTCAGACTTCTTCTGGCTCGGGAGGGGCACCCATCAGGGCTGCCCGCTGTCTCCCCTGATATTTGCTCTAGCCATAGAACCCCTGGCCACTGCCATAATAAACCACCCTGACATCTCAGGTTACTCTAAGCACTCTTCCTCCTTTAAACTTTGCCTATATGTGGATGCTGTCCTGCTCTTTCTTACTAACACCACGGTCACTCTACCAAATTTAATTAAAATTCCATCCCAACTTGCAGATGTCTCCGGTTTATCTGTCAGCATGTCCAAATCAGTGGCCCTCCCTGTTGGTTATGCCTCTCCTGAGCTGGAAGTCTATAAGAGTTAATTTCCCTTCACTTTGTCCAAATCCTCTCTCTCATATCTGGGTATTACAATCTCAAATGACTATAAATTGTTTTTTACACATAACTGTTCCCCTATTATAGCCAAGATAAAGAGACTTCTGAAAATCTGGTCAACGTATCACATCTCTTTTCTAGGTAGAACAATGGCAGTCAAGATGACACTGCTTCCAAAATTACTTTACTTATTTCGAGCCCTCCCAATACCACTTTCCAAGACATATGTGCTACGCATGCAAACACTGTCCAATAAATTTATCTGGCAACAGAAACCTCCAAGATCCTCCAGATCTGTGCTTTACAGGTCTAGTAGGTCCGGGGGTTTGGGAGTTCCTCAGGTCTGGCTATACTACTTGGCTAGTAGATTTTCACAGTTAGTCCAGTGGAACATTATAGACTCACAGGTCCCTTGTGTCACATTTGAGCAACTCTCGATCAAACCCTGCTTCCTCCCGGGTCTCCTGTGATCCTCTAGATCCCCTCCCATGGAGTTGCTCAAGAGCAACCTGATTGTGCAGCAGTCTTTGCTATTGTGGGACAGATATAAACATAAATTTGATCTCTAAGGCCCCCTCGGGGGCAGCCTATCTTGGGGACCACAGGCTTCCTGTTGCCTTTCACAATCTGGAGTCCTTTGGACTTTGGATATCTTAGAACCTAACTGATTTGAGGGACTTTCAATGGAACTCACGTTTCATCTCCTTTCCCCAGCTGCAGGCCCATTATGGGATCCCGAATGGAGAATTCTACCACTGCCTGCAAATCAGACATTTTTATTTCCAAAATATTTTATTGAGACAATGTTAAGAAGATACATACATGTCAAAGTAGGGTACCTTACACGTCAGTTTTCGTTTTTACAGAAAAGAGGCAAACATGACTACTAAAAGCGTAGAAAGTTGCAACTTAATATTAAACATTATATAACAAATGTTCGTCTTATGAATCATCATAGATCGATCTTGTTGTTTTAGGTGGTTCAGTATCTTGATGTTTGTTTCTTGTGGTGAAAGAATACCAGAGGAATATTCCGTTTCTTTGTGGTTTGAGGTGCCCATACCCATTCGGGCCTCCCCATGGCGCCTCCAGACCGCCCGACCACCCCAATTTGGGACTGGAAGCCGGGCGGGGCGACAGGGAAGGGCCCGCCAGGGCGTTCTAGGAGACCCCTTTGGGCATTGTTGATAAAATTCTTGTTGGGAGGGGGCGTGGCCGGCTGCTGATCAAGATGGACGTGTGACCCTGTAGCTCTCCTCTATCTGAGACTACTAGCGACACGAAGCCACTGACTAAGCAGGAGATTCCATTCAAATTTACATCCCAACGGGTCATCTACTCATCCCTCCTCACCCCTGACATTACGGCAATCCCCTGCCATGGGAGCTGCAAGAACGGCGCCGCTGATTTACTAGCAGGCGCCCGCCGCATTGAAGCCGCCGTCTCGCTGAAGGAGATACGAGGCAATCCTCTCTCTGGGAGCCAAGGTAAGGTGCCTGAGCTCCCGCCGCGGCTCCGCCGCCTCTGCCGCCTCTGCCGCCCTCAGCCTCACTGCCACACAGCCCCTCACAGCCGCCGGTAAAGTGAAGACGGCTCTTCTCCCCTCACTTGCGGCCGCCATATTAAGCTCTAACTGTGCGCGCTGAATAGCGGCCCCCAGCCTTCCTCTACACAACAGTACCTGCTCCATCCCCACTGTAGGAAAGCATCACACGGGTGCCCTGTAACACCCGACTCAACCTGCAACTTCATCACCGCAGACTTTGCCGCCTCACAGCCCTCTGCTCCGTTCCAGGCAGCCATCTTGCTACACCCATAGGCCTCGGAGGCCCTGCTGTTAACCCCACACAGCATCCCGAACACTAAGACCACTCAAAAACCTCACAGATATCCCAAAAGCAATTGACAGCACACCCTCCAGCTGCTGTAAAGGAGGTGCTCATTACAACTAAAGCCCGGCAGTCAGTACCTACACAGAGGAGCCGAGTGGGGAGACTCACATATCCAGCATCCACTCCACAACCCTGTCCTGAAAGGCCCTCGCAGCTCTAGGCCCACCTTGGGGATCCCGGGACAGGACCAGCCTACTTCCTCCTCCACATAGGAACCATCACTATACTAAACCCTTGTACAGTGGCATGATCAAAACCAACTCACATAAAAAGGGGGTTAACAAATACATCACAGACTTCTTCTCTGCGCATACCATGATGCAGTCTGCTAAGGAGCCAAGCTCGTCCGCATCTCACGCCACTCCTTCGCTACCTGGTGAACAGCAAGCCTCTCTCAACTTGCCTGAGGAGATGGACAGCTCTGAACAAAGCATTCAGGACCCTTCGCCTCCCCCCTCTGACAGGAGCAAGAGAGCAGCCCAATCTCCAGCTCCATCACCCTCCAAAGTCCCACTTTATAAACGGCAACATTGGGATGGAGGGTCAGACAACCCAAGCACTCATAACTCCCTAGCGGACCTTCCTACCAGAGACCAGCCAGCGTCAGAACATACATTAAAAATGATGCTCTTATCATTACAAAATGATCTGCGCAACGAACTTCGGTCCTCCTTGACGATCCTGCAAGCCAGAGTTGAACAGGTGGAAGACCGCACTGATGTCTTGGAACGCCGTTCCTCGGACCAGGCTGCTCAGCTGGGAGAGGTCACAGACACGCTCCACCAGCAGGTGGATGATATTCATTATCTACAAGCAAAGGTGGCCCATTTAGAAGACCGTTCCAGAAGGAACAACATAAAATTTAGGGGCATCCCCGAAACTGTCAAACCCTCGGAACTCCCAACATTCCTTCAACACATGTTCCTCAAACTTATCCCACAACTGACACAATCTGAAATGATGATAGACCGAGCGCACAGAATAGCCAAACCAAACCACCTGCCAGAAACAGTGCCGCGAGACGTACTAGCCCGTATCCACTTTTACCAAGTGAAAGAAAAGCTTATGTCCGCAGCTCGCATAAACAAGACCATGCCGGAACCCTACGCAAACATATCATTCTTCACGGATATATCTGCTGCTACAGCCCGACACAGAAGAGAATTCGCGCAAGTGACATCAACCCTGCGGGAGCACAACATTCCATATAAGTGGGGCTTCCCTGCCAAACTGATTGTAACATACTGGGACCAGCCCACCAATATCCTCTCTCCAAAAGAGGGAATGAAGAGGCTGCTGAACTGGGGCATCATCTCGCCTCCGCCCCCGCAACAGGACCGTAGAGGATCCCAACAGGCCTCCCGTGGACGTCAACCCCACCATCGACCCACAGACCGTGGCCATCAACACCTTGGAAATTAATCTCCTGATGGGCACAAGCCTGTCCCCTAACTCAACATACTCCGCACAATGAGGAGCAACGGAGTCTCAGCTGAGTTTCACTCACTTGTTATATTCCTGATCACAATTGGTATTCATCTTTTGCTCCCCCAGGTATAAAGAAAAAAAGTGCTAAGCACTTTCTGTTACTTACACCTAGTTGACTGTTTAAGTTCAATATTATCAGTTACCTAACAGGTGTTGCGATTTTTTTTTATTTTTTTTTTATTTTTCTTTCTGTTTTGAACTATTTGCATTCTGGTTCTATCGACTGTTACTTAGAGCTTAGCCTTTTCTGTTTTTTTTTTTTTTTGATACTTAAAGTCACGATATTAGAGTGAGCGGGGTGGAAGGTGTCCCCCTCTCGAGGCCCCACTCCATTTTCCTCTGACAGCTTCGCCTAACACAATGGCTATCACCATAGTATCCTTAAATGCTAAAGGCCTTAATTCGCCCTTTAAAAGGCAATTATTTTGGAAAGAGGCGCTAACCAGTAAAGCGGATATTATCTGCGCCCAAGAAACACATTTTATGGCCTCCAAACCACCCATGTGTACGCACAAACAATTTTCACAATGCTTTACGTCCAACGCCCCTAAGAAAAGAGCCGGAGTCTTAATAGCCATTCGCTCCACTCTAACCTTCCACATAGTACACTCTGAAATTGACCCCCTCGGCAGATACATTATTCTGCACGCACACTTTAACGACCGACTTCTAACCTTGGTCAACATATACACCCCTAATACTGGTCAAGCACAGTTCTATCAACTGCTGGCTGAAAAATTGGCCCCTTTTAAACAACACCCCCTCATTATCTGC
>BLSH010416536.1:950486-965265 GCA_018402905.1 Glandirana rugosa
CGGTATAATAGATGATTTTAAAACACTAATATGGCTTCTCTGCGGTTGATATAAGGATTTTCCACACAATTTGAAGATGATTTTAGAACACTAATATGGCTTCTCTGCGGCTGATATAAGCATTTTCCACACAATTTGATGATGATTTTAAAACACTAATATGGCTTCCCTGCGGCTGATATAGGGGTTTTCACACACACTTTGATGATGATTTTAGAACACTAATCTTTCCCTTAAAGCAACAGCTGGAACCTTTCCCTGTACAACTTGGAGATGATTTTAGAAGAATGATCTTTCCCTTAAAGCAACAGACTCTCCCTAGTCCAGTCAGATCATTCTGTGCAGTAGGATGAGGTGTGAAATATGTCTCTCAAAGCACCAGTACTAGTATCTCTCCCTCCCTCAAAGCACCAGTACTAGTATCTCTCCCTAGTCCACAATCAGATCGTTCAGTAATGCAGGATGAGATGTTCTATAATATCTGCAATCTGTCCCTCACAGAGCCAGCAGCATCCTCTCCCTAAACTATCCTGAGAGCATAAGACACGCAGCACGGTGACTCCAGCTCCACATAGAGGCTGGGTCACATGGTGCACTGGCCAATCCCAGCCATGCCATTAGTAGGCATGGCTGTGATGGCTTCTAGGGAAAACCAGTGAAACACTTGTTGATTGGCTGCTTTTTAACATGTGTAGTAAAATACCAGAACCCCGGACCCGAACCCGGACTTTTTTTTAAAAGTCCGGGTTCGGGTCCAGGTCCCGGACACCCAAAAGTTCGGTATGGACCCGAATTTTACAGTTCGGGTTCGCTCAGCTCTAGTTGACAACCACTTTAAGCAAAGCCTCCACATTGCCAGGCTAATCTACCCACAAGGGCTTATCGATATCTGGAGGGTACTTAACCCCCACACGCGGGACTTTACACATTTCTCTCATCCACATCAATCATTGCCTGAATTTTCTTATCAACGGCCCAAATACCCCTGGTATTGCAAATCTTTCATCAGAAACACTGTATGGTCAGACCATTCCCTGGTATTCCTGGTTCTACAAAGACCTTAGGGTCCTAAAGGATGTAGTCACTGAAGACTTAATGAATCAATGACTATTTTCTCATAAATTACATTGAAGGTGTTACCCCAGAAATCTCTGGGTGGCACACAAAGCTACGATCAGAGGAAAACTCATATAGATATCCTCCCAAATCCACCGGGCTCGAAGAGCTGATATAGATTGTTTAGAGAAGGAATTCCTGGCTATCAGTAAGCAGCATAAACGAGCCCCTAAATCCATGCCTGTAGCCAGACTTGCATTAATCCTTTCCCTTACTTCTAAGGCAGAGAAGAGTTTAAGGAGGAGCGGGGCTTGATTTTGTCAGAGATAAAATGGGCTTGATTCTAGCGTCTGCACTAACTCTGAGGCCCTACACCCATGTGCTACCAAAAATATGCTTACCAAGTGGCATTGGGATGCATAATCCACAGAAGATTATGAGTGCCTTTCATGACTTTTATAAAAAACCTTTATAGCAGAGGAGCACAGGAGGACCAAACTAGCCTTAATTTCTTTCTAGACTCTCTGCCAATACCTAAATTGGAAGACCACCACATATCCATGCTAGAAGCCCCCATAACTGCCGATGAGGTGTCTCTGGTCATTAAACACTTGAAACGAGGTTCAGCCCCTGGGCCAGATGGTTTCTCGATCCCCTACTAGAAAGCCTTTGTAACCATTCTTTCCCCATACTTAGCACACTTTTTTAATGCTCTGCGGAAGGGAGCCACCCTGGAAGGCTCACTCAACTCAGCCTTATTTACAGTAATCCCTAAACCAAGGAAAGATCCAGGTGAGGTCAGCAACTATAGGCCCATCTCGCTGATAAATAATGACTTAATTTTAGCTGACCACATTTCCTCCTTCATTAGCCATACATCCATAAGGACCAGGTAGGCTTTATACCAGGTAGACAGGACCCTGACCAGATTAGAAGGGCAATAGACATCATCTCTCTGCTTTGGTCGGGTTGGGATGGAGGGCAACCCCAAGAAGGACTCCTTTTTTTTTTTTTTCCGATTCAGAATACTTTAATAATCCCAAAGGGAAATTGTGTATGTTTGAGCAGTGCCTAACTTAATTAGGCTCTTCCTGAGAGTGAAAGGAAAAGTCTATGCTATTGTGCATGATAATGGGCAGTGCCTATATTAAAGTATGACTAAAGGCAAAACTTTTTTTTTTAGTTTTGGATAGAGTGGAGATGGACTAGAACACATATATGTTTTTCTTGCAACATCTTCCCCAGTTAGGGAGATTCACCCTCTCTATCTGTCCTGTTTATCCTTGTCATCGAAAGTGAACATAAAAGAAAACCCTAATTTTGGGTTGTCCCCAGAAAAGTAATAGAGGGGAAATTTTGCAATGGGGATACTAGTTCTGGTGACCTGGGGGTCCCCAAGGAATTCCCTTAATTTGCAGGGATTTCCTCTGTCTTCCTGTTTTGGCTATGGGACAGGAAGTGAAGGTGAATCTCCCCAATAGGACACAGATGGCAAAAAATAAACTGACAGGGCTTATAACCCTCCATTACTCTATCCAAAAAGAAAAAAAGTTTTGTTTATATATATATATTTTTTTTGTGTACATGGTAAGACATAATAAGAAATATACATTGTACATTCGTCTTACACAGGTATATAACCATCATAGTATAAAAGTAAGGTTGAAGATGAGTCTCAGCGGGCCATAAATCACTGGCTAGAGGCAGCAAATGTAAGCTGAGTGCCAAATAGCACCGGTGAGAGTCATAGGACCATCCCACCCACATCCGAGCCCCTCTCGCCCTCACCTAGGCGCCCCAGTGGGAGCTAATTTGCGCCGGGGCTGTTTGGGAGTGAGACTAGCGCGGCTAGGCGGTTCATGTCTGTCAAGAGATTCAATAAGACATCGCATTCAGGAGAGCTAGCCCTCTAACCAACCTTGCACACTTAGTGGGCAATTAGAGACCATATCCTACCACGTAGAAATTTCTAAGAGCACATTATGACCCAAAGTATGGCTAAACAGGAAATAAAAACAAAACAAAAAAGAGAGGATATAGAGGTAAATAGAAGAGGAAAGTGGAGAGGAAAGAAAGAGAAGAAGAGAAATATCCACTGGGATGTCCCGCAGAATGCCCAAGACCCCATATTAAGATAATATGCCCTTACCAAGGGAGTAGGACTTTTAAGTCAAATTCTGATGGTAGACATTTGACTATTCAGGGATTCCGCTGCAGAAAAGTTCAAATTTGTGGTCCATTTCTCTATATATGGCGTCAATTTTAGTGTGAATCATGAAATTAGTCATTCTATTTTTGGCTTCTATTACATTAAGGCTAGGGGTTTTCCATGCCTTAGCAATAGTCTGTTTGGCTGCTGTCAATAAATGGAGAAACAGTTTAAATTGTCTATTGCTAAGGATGGGAGATTTTCTATTAAGTAGGGCAACAGTTCTAGCGGGATTTGAGTGTCGAACATTCGTGTAGCCAATGCAAATATGTCTTTCCAAAATTTTTGTACTACCGGGGAAGACCACCATATATGTGTATGGGTGCCAGGATCTGGACAACCTCTAAAACACGCTGCAGAATAGGAAGGTGCAAACTTCGCTATACGTGCAGGGACTAAGTACCATCTCAGAAGGACCTTATAGTTCGTTTCAATGGCGAACAAGCTAAAAGAGGATGATTTGGTAGCAGCCCAAATTGCCGTCCAATCAGCCGTATCTAAGTTACAGTTGAGGTCAGTCTCCCATAATTGTGCGTATTTCGGTATGTGGGTGCTCGGGGAAGTAAGAAGTTGTGTGTATATTTGAGATATTTGGCCCCTCGCGTGCGTATCTTTATTGCAGAAGTGTTCAAACCGCGACATTTGTGATTCAACAGTGTCGTGTTTGTACCTGACTGTGAGAAGAAATTTTTAATCTGAAGGTACCTAAATAATTCTTTATTGGGCATCTGGTGTTTTTCTGTTAATATTGGGAATGTGACTATGTCAGTGTTTGCAGCCAAGTGGTGCAATCTAAGTAATCCTCGAGAAGTCCATTGGTCAAAGCTTGTTGGGGATTCCCATGTGGGTGGGAACGCTGGGTTTTTCATAAAAGACAACATAGGATTATGCTTAGATTGTAACTGATGTTTAGTTCTGACACTGTCCCAGAGATTGAGACTATGCTTAATAATTGGGTGTTGTATAGGATGTTGGATGTTAGATACTGATAAAGGGTCCACTTCTACTGACTCAATTGCCACCCATATGGGGACCTCTTGTGTAGCGTGGTATTTAGTGAGCGATGCTATTTGAGCTGCTTTGTAATATTTAGCAAAATCTGGTACTCCTAACCCTCCATTAAGCTTGTGGAGGAATAGAGCTCTTTTATTTGTCCGGGGTTTGGATGAACCCCAAATATATTCCAAAGCACGTTTCTGCAGGATTCTGAGGAAATAAGAGGGGATTGGTATAGGAAGGACTCGGAACAGATAAAGAAATGTAGGCAGCATAACCATTTTGACCACGTTAATTCGACCCAGCCAAGAGATGGGTAGATGGGACCATTGGGCTAGTAGTTCTGATACTTGTTTCAACAACTTGGGGTAATTATATGAGAACAGCTTTGTGTGGTCAGCAGTAAGATAGATACCTAAATAGTGCATTGAGTTGGGTGCCCATGAGAATGGGAGGGAATTTTGCAGTGCATCGACTTCAGGGTTCGTTAGAGTGATATTTAGGGCTACTGATTTCTTAGGGTTCATATTTAGGCCTGAAATTTCAGCGAAGTTATCTAGGATAGGCAATAAATTCGGACCCGAGACTATTGGTGATGAAAGAAATATTAGAATGTCATCGGCAAAAAGACATAATTTGTGGTGTTGACCGCCTAGTTCAATCCCTGAGATGTTAGGAGAGTTCCTGATCATGTGGGCGAGTGGTTCTATCATTAGCGCATATAATAGGGGAGATAGTGGGCATCCCTGTCTGGTTCCTCGTCCGATGTCAAACGTATCTGATTTGAATCCTGCATATTTTACATAAGCACATGGGTTGTTATATACAGCCATGACGCATTGCAAAAAATGAGGGCCGAAGCCCCATTTACGCAAAGTATATTGCATATATTGCCATGAGATTGAGTCGAAGGCTTTTTTAATATAGATTGAGAGGAAACAAACAGGGATTTGCCTAGATTTAGCTATCTGAGCCAGAAGAACTGCACGTCGGATGTTGTCGCTAGCCTGGCGGAAGGGTATGAATCGGGTCTGGTCCTTGTGTATGAGTCTACCAATTGACCTCTGTAACCGCGTAGCTAGGATTTTTGTAAGGATTTTAATGTCTAGATTCAATAGTGAAATTGGCCTATAGTTTGAGCTGTTAGTATCATCACTGTGGGGTTTGGGGAGCATACAAATGAGTGCTGTGAGGGACTCGCGTTTAAAGTGGTTTCCCTTTAAGATACTATTAAGGGCTGTTGCTAGGTGTGGGGAGAGGAAGTCGCAGAATGTGCGGTAATACAAGGCTGAGAATCCATCAGGGCCCAGGCGCTTGTTAAGCTTTTGCCCTTTAATGGCTCATTTTATTTCATCTACCTTGATGCTCTCTTCCATGCTGGTTCTTTCAGGTTCAGTCAGGCTGGGGAGCTGGATCTGTGAGAAAAGGTTGTCCATCAGCGGGGCATTAAAATTATCTTCAGCACTGTATAACTTAGCTAATAGTGATTTGAATTTGTTAAGAATCTTACGAGGATTGCTGGTCATGTGGTTTTTTAGCAAGCTTTAAGCGAATAGTTTTATTGGGTTTCGTAACATTTTTCAGGGAGCGAGCTAAGGGTGTATCGGGCTTATTAGCCTTCATAAAATGAATGTGTCTTGAGCGCCGCATAGAATTCTCAGCATTGTCTGTGAGAAAAAGATCATAAGCCAATCTTGCGCTGTCAAGGGCGGTTCTATTATATGTTGTTGCATTTTGCATAAATTTATTATGACATGCTTCAAATTCCCTAACTAATTTATCTTCTAGCTGTTTGCGTTCACGGTTAAAGAGGGCCATTTTACGTTGGAGTGATCCCCTTAGGACCGGTTTGTGTGCCTCCCAGCATGTAAGAGGGCTAATGTCTGGTGTGGCGTTTAATGCAAAATAGTCTTTCAGGGCTGTCTCGATATCAAATTTATGAGATGGATGTTTCAGGAGATGTTCAGGTAAGGTCCACGTACGATCTTGGGACCTAGGAATAGGTGAGGCTAGAGTAGTGAGGACTGCACAGTGGTCAGACCAAGGGACCGGGACGATTTGGGATGAAAGAAGTTCAGGAGCCAGGTCAAAGGTAGTAAAGATATGATCTATACGTGTGAAGACTTTATGCGGGTGTGAATAGTGCGTATACCTTCCTTTAGCTGGGTTTACTTCCCGCCACGTATCAACTAGATTATATTTAAGTAATGTACGTGCAAATGTTGGTTTAGATTTAGTCTTTGCGAGAATGGGGTCTTGTCTATCAGGGGGTTCAACGTAAGGTTTGAGTCTCCACATATAATGAGGGAACCTTTTTTCATCGTGGAGACCATGTGCATCAGGTGAGATAAAAAGGGGCTAGGATTATTGTTTGGCGCATAATACGACACAATGGTAATTTCAGTGTCCATAAGGAACCCAGTCAGTATCAAATACCGGCCTTCAGGGTCACTAATGCTTTTGGTAAGAGAGAAGTGTCCGGATCGGTGAAATGCGATCAGTGTGCCTCTTTGTTTGGTTGTAGCGGGGGCGTTAAATACTTGTGGGTAGTGGGGGCTGAAATATTTTGGCATGTGACGTGTTGTAAAATGGGTTTCCTGCAAGCAGACTATATGGGCCTTCTGAGATTGAAAAAATCTAAACGCTTTAGAACGTTTCTGAGGGATGTTCAGTCCCTGGACATTTAAGGTGATAACATTCAAGGGGGCCATGGATGGAGATTTGACTTATATTGCTTACCTGTAGGGGTATCAGGGCGATCCGCAGGGACATCCCGATTGGACAGGAGAAAGCAGGTTAGGTAGTATAAAGAGACTGAGAAAAAGATATAAAAAAAGGGGAGAGGGTTAACACAAATAAACAAAAAAAAAAATTCAAAGTATGACATAACGTGAGTTCGTGTCATGGATAAGATCCAATTGACCGAACTAAAAACGCTGTTCGCACAGGCACGCGAAAACAACTTGGGCATGTGAGAAGAGCGAGATGAGGCACAAGTACCAAATAATTGTAAATGGCATTCCTGAAGATTGTATAAACTGTAAAGATGCAATAGTCGCAGCCGCAACTATAGTGAGCTTTCTTGGGTTCCGTAGAACTCAAAAAAGGAAAAAATTAAAAAATAGGTACCAAACTTGTTATTTAAACTTAACCAGGAGGAAACCATAGCACAGGGTATTGTGTCCACTGGGTTTTAAACCTAGTACAAAATAATAGCCCCATCTAGGGCTGAATTCAGTGGCAAAGGGAAAAGAAAAAAAAACAAAAAAAAAAAACAGACAACAAAAAAATAAAAATCAACTGGGTGGCGACCAGGACTACAAGTCCGGGGGTTGTAAAATAGGATCAATTGGAACAGAATTGGGGTTCGGGTGCAGTTCAAGGGTCGCAGTTTTCCTTCCAAGTGGGAGGGCTGTATGTTGAAGTAGGGCACTTCTCAAAAGGGAAGTTTGTTTGTGGTGCTCCCGAATGCAAATAAGCAGAGGCAAAAGGAGGGGGGTGACCAGGAGAGTAGTACTGTTGGTATCGAAGGGTCCATCAGACCATAGGGTAGTAGTCACCAATTTTAGGCACTGGGTGCCGGGATAGAAGAGTAGGAACTTGGTAGACTAAATAGCGGTCAATCCATGGAATCTTCTTGGTCAGTTTGGATCGGAGTCAGACGGCTTCTCTTGTGTGCATGAGTGTTGCCTTGTTTGCTTGGTGAATAAATTGCTTTGAGAGGTGAAGAAGCAGCTGCTTTCCTGCGTGAGGTACCAGATGTGGCTGGCTGTTCCAAGATACAAAGTTCTTGCAGGTTATGACGGAGGTCCTCCATGGATCTGCACCTATATTTGATGCCCTGATACGTAAAACACACCGCAAAGGGGAAACCCCATTGATATATTTGCCATTGTTGCAGTTCAGATAAAAGGGGTTTCAATGCTCTACGCGTTGAGAGAGGTCAGAAAAAATGTGGTATTTGTTGCCTTGAAAGGTGAGGTCACCCTTTTCCCTTGCAGCATTCAGGAGTTGCTCCTTCGTACGGTAGTAGTGGAATTTGGCGATTATATTGCGTGGTGGGCCTTCTTGCTTTTTAGGTACAAGGGCTCTATGTATTCTGTCCATTCCCAGTCTTTCAAACGGCAATGAGGGAAGGAGCTCTTGAAATAGTGCAGTTATGGTTGATTGTAAGTCTATTACCGTCTCAGGTATTCCCCTGATTCGGAGACTTGATCTATCTCTATTTTCATAGTCCTCTAATCGAGATTGTAATGACAGGTTCCTTCCTTGAGATTTTCGATAGCTGCTATATGATCTTGGGCACTCACTTCTAGATCATCCACCCTGTCTTCCAGTCCGTGGTGCGGGATCCCAGATCCCTGATTTCCTTTGTCAAACTGCTAGTGATGTGCTCTAATGTTTGTTTCAGGGCCTTGTGTAACATTCTCTCAAATTGTTGTATAATTACTGGGGACATACCTTGTTCAGAGTCAGTTAAATATTCAGCATCCGAGTCCTCTGGGAGCTCCGGTAGCATGTTCAGCTGTTTGCGGGCTGTACTGTTATTGACGTTTGTAGCGGCGTGTGGGGAGTGTGTGGCCGCCATCTTGGGAGCGCCGCGGCTTAGGGCCTCCATAATGGGGGATGTCTTACCGGCCGATTTACTCCCTCCGTGGGCCATGATCAGGCTCCCAGCCGGACCTCCTGCCTCCCTGGGTGTTCACCAGTCAAGCTTCGGTGTTTGGTGTGTTCGGGCGGCCGTGCTGCGTGCTCCGGCCGTCTACAAGTATCGGAGCTTCAGCGTCGCATGACCGCTCCGCTGGGCTCCGTGCATGCGCCCAAGAAGTACTCCTTTTATCTATAGACTTACAGAAAGCATTTGATTCTGTCTCTTGGCCTGATTTCACAATTGTACAGTGCTGAGGATTCGGACAGCACCTCACTAACATTTTAAGCACATTGTATCTGACTCCCGAAGCCCGGGTGCAACTGCAAGGTTATTATTCTGAACCATTCCTAATATCTAAAGGCACAAGGCAATAATGCCCTCTATCCCCCCTGATTTTCACAATAGCGATCGAAACCCTAGAAATAGCTATAAGGAACCATCCAGATATCCATGGCATACAGTGTGTCCCTTAAACATGCAAATGTGCCCTTTTTGCTGATGACTTCCCCCTTTTATCACCTCACCACTTATCTTCCTACCAAATGTCTGTCGTCTTTTAGATGATTTCAGTATCATCTCTGGCCTTCAGGTTAATATGTCAAAATCACAAGCCCTTAACATTAATGTACCGGATTCACTAGTTTCTCAGTTGAAGGAACAGTTTGTCTTCTCCTGGAGTGAATCCACTATACTTTATTTGGGTGTACACCTCCCTTCCAGCATAAACCAAATATACGCAACCAACTTTCCTCTGATTTTTAAAGAATTGGAAACAGACCTGGGTTACTGGTCTCAACTCAACCTTTCTTTTTTTTTCCATAATAATTTTTATTGTCAAATTTTAAACCATACATTGAAATATCACCTAGGACATATCCATCACATTGTGGGTTACAATATTCATGTTGGATAACAATATCACACAGAGATAACCATACAGGGTAAAGTCGATGCGCTCTCAGGTTGAAAGGGGGAAATTCAAGAACATTTTTAGGAGTTTTAGGAGACCTGAGGTCTAAGATATATGGAAGGCAGGGTACAAGGAATGAGAAAACAGTGAATAGAAAGGAGGGAAAGGAATTCAGGAGAGTATAGAGGAAGAAAAAAAAAGGGAGGAGGGAGAGAAGGGATGGTGGGAATTAAGGGGGGTGGGTCAGGTGTGGCTAATCCATTGAGGGGTGAGAGAGGTAAAAGTGAGACGTTGGGTGGGGAGGGGGGGAGATGGGTAGGGAGAAGAGAAAAAAAAAACAGAGAAGGACAGAGAGCGGAGGAGGAGAGTAAGAGAAGTTAAGAGAGAAAGATAATACCGGAGATGGTGATAGGCACGCTATTCCACCTAGAAAAGAGATCGCCGGGGGGCCAGCCTGTGTCCCGAAGGACAGCTGATTGAGGGGCTTAGGAAAACACGGAAGATTTAGAACTTCCGTGAAGAGGGGGCATATGGGGCAAATGTGGAGGATCATGTGGTATTGGGTAACGTTATACTCATGTGGGGCCTAAAGCTTATCTACTACGTAACACAACTGGTAACTTTTGGCCCTAGGACCGGAGCAAGGAAGACCAGCACATAGCATTTCGTTCTGCAAGTTTCCTTTCTATGTTAAAGTTAGGTACTGTATGTATGTCCACTCCCTTCCAGAACCAAACAAAACAAAGCAGATGTAACCTTATCATATATATTTATAACATGCAATATAGGCCAAGGTATTACTAGCAAGGCATTTCCTAAGACTTTGTAGCATATAAAGGGACATTTTGATTCAAACATCTTAACCAGAAATATATGGGTCGTCCGAGAGTCAGAAGCGTCTCATAAATTACCCTTATTCAGGAAGTCAGTAATTGCTGGATCCCAAGTCAACCTTTCATGGTAGGGGAGGGTGCACTCTATTAAGATGACATTATTACCACAAATCCTATACCTCCATTATTCCACTCTCTACCCATACATATCAACAAGGATAACCTGCAATGCTTCCAGGTGAGGATAATAGCACTTGTCTGGGGCTCAAAGGGGCACTGTTCAGCAAAAGGGGTCCTCTTCTTAGCCCAGAACAAAGGGGACTAGAATTGCCTAAACTTCTCTTGTATTACTACCTGAATCTCTGGACTACCTGATATGGTGTCACCCTAAAAAACGTCCTGTGATTCCCGCTTCAATACTCTCTCACTCCTTAGCCTTGTGGGATTGCCTTAAGAGCCACTCAGAGTTAGCGTCTCCTATAATATACCCGCTATCCCACCTCTTCCACCAGGCATTACACCATACACTGGTGTGGTCAGGCTACGGAGAAAAAGGGAAGAGATTACAATGATCTATGAGTCACTTTCCACAGGATACAAGCTACATGTTGGCCTGGGAGAAGGACCTTTCCCAGGAATGGGAATTTGACGACTGGTATAAAGCCTTCTCATGTGAATACCGAGGACTCCTTAACACCTCTCTCATGGAGGCAGATCTGAACGTTCTGACACAATGATATTTAGTCCCCACCAGACAAAATTACACACTTTGAACTCCCCTCTCTGCTTCAGAGGGTGCTCACACATGGGCTCGATGTTACACATATGGTGGGACTGTCCTAAAATACTAGGGTTCTGGAACAGGATTTTTATTATAATTAGAAAGGTGACAAGACTCTCAGCCCCCAAAGCCCCTCACATAACATTACTGAATTTTACTATAGAAAAATCTTTAAAAGTAAGAGGCGTCTGATTCACTTTATTCTCTTAGGAGATAAACTGAATATAGCAAAAGCCTGGAAACAGCCTTCTGTCTCCTATGCCAGGGCATAACAAAAAATATCATGGATCATGGCCCAGGAGAAAATGGTCAGTATACTCCAAGACATAGTTAACAAATTTGAGGCTACCTGGGAACCTTGGGCGGACTACATGCACATCTCCCTGACACCCTCGTAGGTCTTGACTAAACTATATATTTTCTTAGGCGTTCTGTTAAGACATCGACTCTTCTCTTCCTAGGCTCTTTTTTTTTCTCTTTCCTTTTCTGATTCTTTTCACCATTTCTATGTCTCTTTTCTTCATTATTTGACTGCAGTACGTTCTTGGTTAGGGTATGAGACATGCTCCCCAGGAGATGTTTGACACCTCCCTCGGACTCTGATTTAATCTCCCTGATTGTAGTATATCTAGAGCTTCTGCTCCCAGTAGCTTGAAATTTGTTGTCCTTATGACACAAGTATGGTTTTGCACTTATCATGCTTTACTAAGTCAGTGATATATTCCAAATACTCTCTTTGAATACTTCCATTATGATGTGTAACTGCTCCTAACCTACGTACATTATTACGCTATATTATCTCACACCGTAAATCCTACTCTGTATTGTATTCATTTGCATTTTTTGTTTTGAATCTGTAGCACCCTTGTCCTAAACAGGGCTGCTAGTAAATTTAGTTGTGCTAGGTGGTAACTAGTCTGGCTAATTTGTAGTCTATTGGAGCAAATGGGCTTCTCTAAGCTTGGGTTTAATTGTGATTTCTCCCTTTTGTCAATAGGTGGCACTTTTACCTTTGGCATTAGTATGATAGATTACAGTAAATTCAGGTTATAAGTGAATATGGTTTCTCAGCCAATCAGCAGGAGTTTCTTTGACTGCTGAGGCTGTTGGGATAGGCTATTTATTTGGAGAGAGTCAGATAATCAGTGTTCTTTCCACCCAGGCTGCAGTCTGGATGGGTACGTGTGGAGCTGCAACAGAAGTGTAAGCCTGAATCCTGGGGCCTAACCACGTTTAAAGGGGCTCAGTCTGAGGGGAACCTGATTACTGCCAGGAGGCGCGGTAGAAGAAGTTGCCAGAGGGACAACCACTCTTGTTGCTGGAGGCAGGTATACAGAGATGGAGTTTTGAAGGAGTACCAGAGGAGATTCTTCATCAGCTGTGGACTGTGAAGTAGCTGGGAAAGCTTCAGAATAGAACTCATCCACAAAGTAAAGCTTAAAGGAGTATGGCAGGTAGCTGTAAGTAAAGCTTGAAGAATACAGCTGGTAGCTGTGAGATAAGCTTGAAGGATCCAGCGGGTAGCTAAGAGTCAAAGGAACCCAGTGGGTAGCTGTAGGTGAAGCTTGAAGAATACAGCGGGTAGCTGTGAGTTAAGCTTGAAGAGTCCAACAGGTAGCTGTGAGCCAAGCTTGAGGATCTAAAGTGGGATACTGTGAGTAAAATTGTTGCTATAGGAGACAGCAGTTTCTACAAGATACAGATCACTGCATTCAGCTTAAAGGCCCCTTTTCCGTATTGCTGTCTGCCTAGTTTTATTTTTCTGCCAAGTTGCTATTGCATTTGCCTAATTGTGTCCTGTGTCCAAACCCTCTCTCCCACGTTTCCAGTTAAGAGAAATAAAACTCTCTTTGTTTATTTTTAAAAGTGACTGTTGTCCATCTTTCCATCTTGCACTACACCCACCATGCTTAGTAACCTGCACCCTGAGATGGAATGTTGGCCCTTCCGACCTCTGGGGGTCACTACCAGGCCCTTGGAGGTTGGGGAGGGCGCTACAACTCATTAACAGTAAAAATGATTGAAAGAAAAATATACATTTAAAAATAGATTACATTGCATCATTTTGCTTTTAATGAAGCTTAATAGTATTTAATAGTGTTCTTCTTCCTTGGAAAAGGTAATAAGAAATTAACCCATAGGGACTTGTGTTAATTCTCTTGTGGAGCCCAGGTGCAGTCCAACCAATGCAAATTCAAAATCTGAAAGTATATAAATTCCAATTCAGTCGAGATAAAGAATCTAAACACTCTTCTGAAGTTAAACCATACGTATGTATTTTATCCTCTAAAGACACTGCATGGATATGCATTTTATTTATTTATGTTTCTGTCAATGCTGTGAACCCTTGGCCTGTATTATCATATAATGCTTTTACTATCAAGGACCATGTTTAAAGTCATCCATAAAAGAGTAAGCGTTTGATGTTATATGAAGAAAGCTTGAGCTTTTTTTTGGAATAATCCCTAAGTAGAGTTGAGCGAACCTCTGGAAGTTCGGGTTCTGCTGGTTCGGCCGAACTTCGGGACAAAGTCCGGGTTCGGGTCCGGACAGAACCTGAACTTTGACCCGGACCCCAAACCCCATTGAAATCAATGGGGACCCAAACTTTTAGGCACAAAAATGGCTGTAAGAAAGTCCTGGAAAGTCCTAGAGGTCTGCAAAAGGAAGGAAATGGGGGTAAGGGTCAGACAAGTGCCCTACAAAGAAATGGGGATAGGGAAATAACTTAAAATAATTAAAAAAAAAATAACATAAAAAAATCAAAAATGGAGGTGGATGTGGATTATCTTAAAACTGTGTGATAAAAGTATAAATTAGCGGGGAGAAGCCATATCACTGTTCTAAGAACAGTGATATGGCTTCTCCCAGCTAATTTATACTTTTATCACACAGTTTTAAGATGATTGTACATTCTACAACCATCTTAAAACTCTGTGAGAAAAGTATACATTAGCCGGGAGAAGCCATATCCCTGTTCTTAGAACATCTGCAAACTGTGTGTGAAAACTATCAATTAGCGGGGAGAAGCCAGATCACTGTTCTAAGAACAGTGATCTGGCTTCTCTCGGCTAATTTATACTTTTATCACACAGTTTTAAGATGATTGTACATTCTACAATTGTCTTAAAACTCTATGAGAAAAGTATACATTAGCAGGGAGAAGCCATATCCCTGTTCTTAGAACATCTGCAAACTGTGTGTGAAAACTATCAATTAGCAGGGAGAAGCCAGATCACTGTTCTAAGAACAGTGATACCTCATATTACTGTTCTTAGAACAGTGATCTGGCTTCTCCATGCTAATTGATAGTTTTCACACACAGAAGATAATTGTAGAACAG
>BLSH010416536.1:965275-976033 GCA_018402905.1 Glandirana rugosa
GGGACGAGAACAGAAGGGGGATAAGTTGTGGCAACAAAAATAGGAGCCAAAGAATAAGGCGGTATATTTTGCACAATTCTAGAAGAAGTATCAGACTTTTTTAAGAACACCCTATACATAACCCTCGTAAACTTTAAACATACATTAAAAACCATTATAAGCCAGATCACTGTTCTAAGAACAGTGATATCTCACATCACTGTTCTAAGAACAGTGATATCTCATATCACTGTTCTTAGAACAGTGATCTGGCTTCTCCCCGCTAATTGATAGTTTTCACACACAGTTTGCAGATCCTGGATAGGGCGGATAAATGCAATAAAAAT
This sequence comes from Glandirana rugosa, assembly GCA_018402905.1. Classification (NCBI taxonomy): domain Eukaryota; kingdom Metazoa; phylum Chordata; class Amphibia; order Anura; family Ranidae; genus Glandirana; species Glandirana rugosa. Next base: position 965,602 of record BLSH010416536.1, read on the forward strand.
GATTATATTACCAAAAATTACATACAAATTTCAAATGCTCCCAATACATATCCCACAAGAATTTTTTCAGACTATGAAGAAGATCTTAACACGTTTTATATGGCGGAATAAGAAACCGAGGATAAAAACAACGGTGTTGAATAGGGGGAAGACAAGAGCAGGGCTTGCACTACCAGATATAAAAAAATATTATTTAGCAAATATATTGGCACGAGTGATTGGATGGGCCCATAACGGGAGTGGGAAAAAATGGATAAAAATAGAAAACACACTCAGCAAAACACAATTAGGAAAAATGATTTGGATACCACTGAAATTTAGGAATTTAGATGCAAACACTAGCGATCTCACGCATAAAGCACTAAGAGTCTGGGATAACACATTAAAAATAGGAAAATGGAAGTATAACTCACCACTCACACTACTACAGGGGACAGGGTATTTCACACCCGGACAGGAGGAAAGACACGGGAAATGGATTAAAGATGAGTCAGAAAAACTAAGAGATATAATGAACAAAGGGAAAATAAAGACATTAGAGGAATTAAAACATACCGAGAAATTCACTAAGATCAATGAATGGCGGCTCCTCCAATTGAAACACTTTGTGGACAACCTACCAAAACCACTACGGAAAGGGAGCGACCTGGCGATACTAGAAAAAGCGTGTATGAGAGTAGATAAGAAAGGAGGGGTGTCCGAAATGTACAAAGTGTTACAGGAAGTGTGCGAAGAGGAATGGCCCCCATTCATTGATAGGTGGGATGAAGAACTGGGAATACGAAGGACAGATCAACAGTGGGGGAAAATAATGACGCAGGCATATAAGACAGCTACAGATTGCAACACATGGGAGATGAATTATAAATGTATCTCCCGATGGTACTGGACACCAGCTAGAGAGGTAAAATTCCAAGAGGATAAAACAGGAAAATGCTGGAGAGGATGTGACAAAAAAGGGACAATGGCACATTTATGGTGGGATTGTCCAACCAATAAAGAATACTTGGGAAAGGTAATAGAGTTAATAAAAACAATAACTAAAGAAGAAATAAAGCTAGACCCCTGGGTGTGCCTATTCCACTTGGAAGAAAAGCACACGAAACGGTACACAAAAACGCTAGTGCCAACACTCACATCACTGTTCTAAGAACAGTGATATCTCATATCACTGTTCTTAGAACAGTGATCTGGCTTCTCCCTGCTAATTGATAGTTTTCACACACAGTTTGCAGATGTTCTAAGAACAGGGATATGGCTTCTCCCGGCTAATGTATACTTTTCTCACAGAGTTTTAAGATGATTGTAGAATGTACAATCATTTTAAAACTGTGTGATAAAAGTATAAATTAGCTGGGAGAAGCCATATCACTGTTCTTAGAACAGTGATATGGCTTCTCCCCGCTAATTTATACTTTTCTCACACAGTTTTAAGATAGTCCACATCCACCTCCATTTTTGATTTTTTTATGTTATTTTTTTTTATTATTTTAAGTTATTTCCCTATCCCCATTTCTTTGTAGGGCACTTGTCCGACCCTTGCCCCCATTTTCCTTCCTTTTGTAGACCTCTAGGACTTTCCAGGACTTTTTTACAGCACTTTTCAGAACTATTAGTAAAATTACCAGAACCCCGGACCCGAACCAGGACTTTTTTTGAAAAGTCCGGGTTCGGGTCCCGGTCCCGGACACCCAAAAGTTTGGCAGGGACCCGAACTTTACAGTTCGGGTTCGCTCAACACTATCCCTCAGTGTAAAAATGTTTCTACTGGATATTTTAAAGAGTAACTATCATTCAATATATTAAAGCAACAATTTCAATCGAATGCACTTTCTGATCAAGAAGCAGCTCAATTCACACTATTTACTCAAGGGAACACAGCTATCTGCATGATGCAAGAATCCAGTATGGCACCACCCGAAAAAACAAAACAAAGCAAAAAATTCAAAGAGGACTAACACCATGTAACCCTTAACAACATTTAGTAGAACAGTAAGGCAAATGCAAACAGATACAACAAAGGGATCTCAGGTGAGGTAAAGTGTGGACCAGCCATATAAATGAAGAAAGTTTTAAGTGGAATGCGGTGTTTGTCACATATAACATGGTGGACAAATTTGGAAGTCATTCCTATACCCAAGGTGGGAAGCAGAGATTTCCCATTCAAATCTTGTATCTCTTTGTTTGCTCCATATTACATAGTAAGTAACAGGGCATAGTTTTGTTTGGGTATTATTTAAAAGTAATGAGGTAACCCTGCGAAAGATAGATCACCTGCAAGGCTAAGGCAGGTGCCTAGGTTCCAGTGAAAGCCCACACTATTACTATTACTCCACATGCAGACCCTTTACCCAAACAGTCCCAAATCCTTAATGCTAGACCTCAAGATTGCAGCTGTGAAAGATGAGAAGTTCATACTGTACACATAAAGTGCAGGATATAGACGTGCTTTAATGAGATTCTCACATATCAATTTTGCCTTCATCAGATAAGAAGATCTTGACTGGTGTCTGCCTAGCTGGCTAATAGACTTCCATTAATGCTGCCATGCACACCCAACTTTAGCCCTTGGCTTTGTCTGTCTGCTTTATAGACACATCTATATATAAGAATGAAAAACCAGAGTCAAGCTGCTGGGTAAAAAGGTTTACAGTAGAGGCCTCAGATGCAGAGCATAAAGCTTGAGGCTACATACAATTCATACAGTGCTGAAAGCTGCTTCATCTCTTAGTGAAGTAAATCGTTTATTTGGACCAGTTTGAACCACTATGAACATTGTGGAAGAATGTAAGCATGCACATAAATCCTGGAATTCGGCTTTAAGTATGTCTGATCTTAGTAAAACATGTTGGTAGTCCTATCTGCCATGAAGCAGCCTGAAAAGGAGATAAATGACAGCTCAGTTTGGCAATATATGATGCTCTCAATATGCAAGCAATAGAATTACAGATATTTTCATATCTCTACCTTCTAGCTAGCATTGCTTATTAGTTTCTATAAATGTTTTTTTGAGGAGAGCAAAATTTGGAGCCACTCAAAGAGAGAAAACATTTTTTTTTTAGGAAAAATACCACTTAATGAGAGTAATTTTTTTTAAGTAGTTACATAATATCTACTAGTAAATTCTCTGTGTTAAGGTATAATGATTGCATACTGTTATTTAGGTACATGAACTAAACATTTTGAAGAGAAAATTATTACTACAGAAAATGACCAATACACAAAATAGCAAACACAGTTAAAAGAATTTATACAGGGGAACTGACACATTTATGTTTAAAACAATTTAAATACTGTAGGGATCTGCTGCCCTCTACTGTCTGTATTTGTAATTAGATGTTGTTTATTAGTTACCACAGAGTTAGTTTGTTATAGACAGGTACTTCTTGGACCTACTAGCTGAGTCACAAGCCCCAACTGGAGGACTGTGTTGTTATATAAAATGGAGTTTTCAGGAAGTAGAGACAGGGTCTCCTGCCCATCTATGCAGGACCTGCTGCTGTATTTTATCCAGGCCAGAAGCAGAGACTATTAAGTGCTCCTATGTTGTTTGTATACATATATATATATATATATATAGACTAGTGACAGAAGTATATCTGTCCCCTTGTTGTTATCTCACATGCACTATAGCAGATTTGGAGTCTGATACAATGTGTATGTGCAGTGGTCACTTTGCTCTATGCTAGTGGGTGAATAGTTTATATGCAGCTCCTGTAATTTTAGTTAAAGCTGTCCATTCTGGTCTGGGTTTCTATAGCGATTTTCAGCACAGGGCTCAAAAACCAGCTTGGCTAGTGCCAGGGTAGGTATCCAATAGCCTCTTGGTAGTTAAAGTGGCTCTAAACCCACCACTCATCCAGTATAAACTAATGTCACAGTATTAATGTATACAGTATCTCACAAAAGGGAGTACACCCCTCACATTTTTGTAAATATTTTATTATATCTTCTCATGTGAAAACACTGAAAAAATGACAATTTGCTAAAATGTAGTGTGTGTGTACAGCTTGTATAACAGTGTAAATTTTCTGTCCCCTCAAAATAACTCAACACACAGCCATTTATGTCTAAACTGCTGACAACAAAAGTGAGTAAAAATGTCCAAATTGGGCCCAATTATCCATTTTCCCTCCCCTTTGTAGTGTGACTCGTTAATGTTACAAGGTCTCAGGTGTGGATGGGGAGCAGCTGTGTTAAATTTGGTGTTATTGCTATCTCTCTCTCATACTGGTCACTGGAAGTTCAACATGGCACCTCATGGCAAAGAACTCTCTGAGGATCTGAAAGAAAGAATTGCTGCTCTACATAAAGATGGCTTAGGCTATAAGAAGATTGTCAAGACCCTGAAACTGAGCTGCAGCACAGTGGCCAATACCATACAGCGATTTAACAGGACAGGTTCCACTCAGAATAGGCTTCGCTATGGTCGACCAAAGTTGCGTGCACATGCTCAGCGTCATATCCAGAGGTTGTCTTTGGGATATAGATGTATGAGTGCTGTCAGCATTGCTGCAGAGGTTGAAGGGGTGGGGGGTCAGCCTGTCAGTGCTCAGACCATACGCCACACACTGCATCAAATTGGTCTGCATGGCTGTGGTCCCAGAAGGAAGCCTCTTCTAAAGATGATGCACAAGAAAGCCCACAAACAGCATGATGAAGACAAGCAGACTAAGGACATGGATTACTGTAACCATGTCCTGTGGTATGATGAGACCAAGATAAACTTATTTCGTTCAGATGGTGTCAAGCATGTGTGGCGGCAACCAGGTGAGGAGTACAAAGACAAGTGTGTCTTGCCTGCAATCAGGCATGGTGGTGGGAGTGTAATTGTCTAGACTGCATGAGTTCTCCCGGCACTGGGGAGCTAGAGTTCATTGTGAGAACCATGAATGTCAACATGCACTGTGACATACTGAAGCAGAGCATGATCCCCTCCCTTCAGAGACTGGGCTGCAAGGCAGTATTCCAACATGATAACGACCCAAAACACACCTCCAAGACAACCACTACCTTGCTAAAGAAGCTGAGAGTAAAGGTGATGGACTGGCCAAGCATGTCTCCAGACTTAAACCCTATTGAGCATCTGTGGGACATCCTCATAGGGAAGGTGGAGGAGCGCAAAGTCTCTAACATCCACCAGCTCCGTGATGTTGTCATGGAGGAGTGGAAGAGGACTCCAGTGGCAACCTGTGAAGCTCTGGTGAACTCCATGCCCAAAAGGGTTAAGGCAGTGCTGGAAAATAATGGTGGTCACACAAAATATTGACACTTTGGGCCCAATGTGGACATTTTCCTTTAGGGGTGTACTCATTGTTGTTGCCAGCAGTTTAGACATTAACCACATGCCGACCGCCCGCCGCAGTGTGGCGGCGGCAAGGTGGCTCGTTAGCGCAAAACGGCATCACCTGACAGCGGCCGCGATAACTAGTATTGTGAGCGCACGTGTGCCGCTGGAGGCGTGCTCGCGTGCTCACTGTGTTTGGGGGGGCAGGGAGTGGGTAGGGCAGACTCGATCGTGGTGACCCCCCTGCAGTGAGAGAACGGAGGTCCGTGTAAGTAAACACGGATCTCCGTTCTCATAGAGGGGGAAGGGTGGTGATCACAGGCTTCCTGTATATGGAAGCCATGATCACTCCCTTCCCCCAGCCAGCCCAGCCAACATACAGTTAGAACACGCCCAGGGAACACAGTTAACCCTTAGAGCGCCCCCTGCAGGTTAACCCCTTTACTGCAGTGGCATTTACACAGTAATCAGTGCATTTTTATAGCACTATACAAGCAAAAAGGCGCATGGCAACACAAACGCGATAAATACTTACAAACCACAGGGAAATATGGGGAGAACAGAGGGGGGATGGTATGGAAAGTTCAAAAAGTCTGTGTCATAGATAAAATTCAGTCCACAAGTAGAAACTGCACTCCGGTGGAGAAGCCACAGGCCACTAGGAAAACAAAACAAGGAGAGAGGCACTTCTAAGGGTAGACTGTTTAACAGTTTAATAAAAGTATAAAACGGTGATATAGCAACTCACAAGACAAGCATCATTATGCACATGTGTGGAAGTGTATCCCATGGTGGGGGACATCAGCAGCTCGCCATCCAATGATATGCTGATGAACAAGTCCAGTGGAAATGTATAGCGGTGTCTGGAGCCGGCATGGACGCCAAACTGAGGCTTGGGAAGCACAGCATCTGGTCGCGGTGGCGTGACGTCAGCACTGTGTGATGCGTTTCTGAGCGTTCGGTCCACTGGGAACGATGTGATCGCGCTCTTTCTTCAGGCACACTGGGATACAGTATCAGCCATCTTTATGTGGCCCAACCTCAACTAGGAGGCGGGACCTCACAAAAACCAGCAATTCTGTCAGAATGCTGGGATGGCTGCTATAAGGGACGAGTATCCATGTTAAAAACATAATGACAATTACATAATAATCATAAACATCATTCATTTACATATAGAAAAAAAAGGGGCGGGGAGGGGAAAGAGAAAGGAGAGAGGAGACACAGAAAGAAACGGCTGTGCATGTATATCCGTGTATCTCCATAGGGAAACTGAAGAATTAAGTGAAAAGTCGGAAGATTAAAACCATGATTAAAAATCATCAAAAAGTGATTGCTGGTGGCAAAATATGGATTGTATGTAAAAAAAAAAAAAGGGGATGGATAGGTGTGAAATTATACATTGTATAAAGATATGTATAATAAAAATTATGTATTAAAAAAGGTCAGAAGGAGACTTGCTGGTAATGGGTTTAAAATGGAAATATATATATATATATATATGTAGATGTTTAAGGATTAAATTGGAAAGAAACTATGTTATATCCTGTGGAGCATAGCGAGTGCCATGTCCATACAACTACAGGTGTATGCTGCACAATACCCACATATGCACTAGGTGGATGCATGTGTAAGTGTGCAAGTCAAAAGAATTGTTGTTGTGTATTATGATATCTACAGAAGAATTGTACATATGACATAATGGGAAGAGCCCATTATCCACCATGGGATACACTTCCACACATGTGCATAACGATGCTTGTCTTGTGAGTTGCTACATCACTGTTTTATACTTTTATTAAACTGTTAAACAGTCTACCCTTAGAAGAACCTCTCTTCTTGTTTTATTTCTATAGCACTGATCGCTGTATAAATGCCAATGGTCCCAAAAAAGTGTCAAAATGGTCCGACATGTCCGCCCCAATATCGCAGTTCCGCTAAAAATCGCAGATCACCGCCATGACTAGTAAAAAATAAAAGAAAATAAAAACCCCAGAAATGAATTTTCATCATCCGTAAACGCGGCAACTTTTGCGCAAACCAATCAATAAACGCCGATTTCGATTTCTTTTACCAAAAATATGAGGAAGAATATAAATCGGTCAAAACCGATGAAAAAAAAAAGTTTTTTTTTATATTTTTTCTTTGGATTTGTATTTTAGCGAAAAGTAAGAAATTTGGTTTTTTTTGCAAAATTGTAGCTCTTCTTTTGTTTATAGCGGTGATCAGAAATGACGCAAAGGTGATCAAATACCACCAAAAGAAAGCTCTATTTGTGGGAAAAAAGGACGCAAATTTTGTTTGGGTACAACGTCGCACGACCGCGCAATTTTCAGTTAAATCGACACAGTGCCAAATCGCAAAAAGTGCTCTGGTCCTAAAGTGGGAAATGCTTCCGGGCCTGAAGTGGAGTTATTTTGAGGGGACAGCAAATTTACACTGTTATACAAGCTGTACACTCACTACTTTACATTGTAGCAAAGTGTAATTTCTTCAGTGTTGTCACATGAAAAGATATAATATATTTACAAAAATGTGAGGGGGTACTCACTTTTGTGAAATACTGTATATACATGCAAGCCTCCTGCATGTATCCCAACCTTGCAAATGCCACTCTCTTCAGCAGTAGCAGCCCCACAAAACTCTGGAATCAGTGGGTAGGTCTCTTTGCTGGAGCTCAGTGGGTGTTGTGATGTCACAAGACTCCCCACCCATCTTTACACTCTCCTTCTTTATTATTCTAGAGTTTCGAGAAATATCTAGTCAAACCTCAGGAAAGACACCACATGACTTCAGCATGCCCAATCATACTGAGGTGTGGAGCAGCCAATCCTGGGACAGTTGGAGGAGAAAGGGGGGGAGTGTGAAGCTTCCTCTGCTCCGTGCATTAAATAAGTAAATTACTTGTCACTCTCGCAGCATGGGGAAGAAACGTCTCCTATTTCTCAGTTGGTCGTCTTTTTTCTTACTGAAAAAGATAAGGAGATTGCTCAGAGCTGGATTAACTCTTCGTGGCAAGACTGGGCACAAATGACATGACATCCTTTACTTTCTTTTGGTGGTATTTGATCACCCTGCGTCACTTCTGATCAACGCTATAAACAAAAAAAGAGCGACAATTTAAAAAAAACAACATTTTTTACTTTTTGCTATAATACATATCCAAAAATAAATATAAAAAGACAAAATATTCATCAGTTTTGGTTGATATATATTCTTCCACATATTTGTGGAAAAAAAATAGCAATTGACGTATTTTGATTGGTTTGCGCAAAAGTTGCAGCGTTTACAAACTATGAGAATTCATAGGACTGCGACACTGCAGCGGACATGACGGACATTTTTGACACTTTTTTGGGACCATTGACATTTATACAGCAATCAGAAATTTAAATAGCCACTGATTACTATATAAATGTCACTGGCAGGGAAAGGGTTAACCTGCAGGGGGCAATCTAAGGGTTAACTGTGTTCCCTGTATGTGTTCTAACTGTGTGGGGGCTGGGCTGCCAGGGGCATAAGAGATCTAACTGATCCCGATAACAGGGATCAGTAGATCTCTGTCATGCTGCTTAACATAGCGGGGAAGTGCCGTGTTTACATTGGTGGTTGCCCGCTTTTCTGCTCTAACAGACGATCGCGGGTCGCAGACATCAAGTCCACTTGACCCGTGACCCCGCCCTCTAGCCACGCATGCACAAATCGCCGTTTATAGACAGCGATTCTTGTTGGGCTGCCACTCTGCAGCAGTAAATGTACGGGAGTCGGTCGTTGGCCGGTTAAAAGTTTTTTTCTGTTTTACATCCACTTTAAAGGTCTAGTTGCATGACAGATTAGAAGCTACTAGGGACTAAGATAGGCTGATAAGCTGACTCTGAGTTCCAGTATCACACCGTGGTTTCTCCTGGTGCGAAGCTGCATTCCAGGCAGGTTGGAGAACAATTGAAGAATCTCCCCATCACTGTTTATCTTGTCTTCAGGTCTTCAGCACCAAGATGGATGCCACATTGAAATCATCCTCAGGTTGCCTTGAAACTGGACTTTACTGCAACTTTAATCTGGAGGTACCTTTATTAATAACTATATATACCCAGGTATATTATGTGCACATTTCTACCAGGAATCTTATTGCGCCTTTTGCTGATAATACCTGTTTGTACTATACCTTGGATGTGTGTATTATTATTAATCTTACATCATATATAGATCATATTATTTCCATACTGTTGTGCATCTTATGGTTAGTGTTATATGCTGGCTGCAGTAGTTCATCTGCTTCCAATTACTTTGATCCGATTACTGCTCACAGAGGCCTTGTTCTGTGCGGAGGCACTGCCAACTTTATTTCCCCACCCTTCCACTTAGCTAAGGTTCCGGTTCTCTTATTTACCTACATGATTAGTGTAGTACCTTCTCATATCCACCCCCCCCCCCCCCCCCAAAAAAAGGGATACAACACAATGCAAAAGTTTCTATGTAGTATGTAAAAGTAACCATGCTGAAGTGCTACAACTCATTTCCTCGATCCTTGTGGAGTCACTTGGATTCCATATCCATGATGTACATGAAACCTCTACTTCACATTAAGTTAAGATTTAAAGTCAGATGTGTTAGCTGAACTATCTTTGACAAGAAAATGTGTAAGGGTGTCTGTAGAGTGAGCATAACCATGCAGTATTCAGAGTGGTGCCATTTTAAAGTTTCCAAAATGGGTGAAATTCAGGTTTGAGTTAAAAGTGAGTTTGAGCTGAACCCATCCTGTTCACAGTTTGGCAAACTGGCTGCTTTTGTTCATTCTTTTAGTGTTTGTTTTAAATTGTATTCAAGTCAGTGATTGAATATGGTCATGGAATCTACTTTGTTCACAATCAGAATGAAGCTGTCTGGGAACAGTCATTTAGATGCAGTAGCTTTTTTATTTGTAAATGTCACTTTTGTAGGAGTACATCATACTTTTTTTTTTTTGAAAAATTTTTATTAGGAGTTTAGAATGAATACAGCAGAAATATATATACGCGTCATACAACATGATGCCATATACCATGGTCAATTTCTTAATATATGTAACAAGCATAAAAGTTGAACTGCCAGATTTGTTTTCTTTTATTTGGGGGGGGGGGGGCAAAGGGGGTAGGGTAGGGGATA
>BLSH010416536.1:976043-998498 GCA_018402905.1 Glandirana rugosa
ACGCTTTACCGCGTTTGTATACCTTAGATGTAAATGGGTTCTCCTGGAGGTTTTCAGGTACGTTGGCAAAACGAAATGTCTAACCATAGAATTTACCCTGTAAACGGTTATTTGACCCATCCGAGTTTTAGTTGTAATTGACGGGTAGCGGTCTGAGAGGTCGTGTTGTCTCGATCCTGGGTGAGTTCACTTACGGGAACTGCCTGGGAATGTCCCTCAATCGGGTCTGTAGTAGAAGTCAATGTTGGGTGATAGGGAGAAACCGGAAAAGATTAGGACCCATACAATGAAACAATAATTATGTACCGAAGGTGAGGACCCTTATATCATGATACAACCAATAACGAGTTTTCAATTATAAAGAGATTTCATGACATGATTAGGGGGGCAAAGGGGGTAGGGTAGGGGATAGTATGTGGTCAACCTGTTCATCTATGGTCAGTCAATTAGTACAGTACTTTAGAGAAATATTAACTTTTGAGCAATAACCAACATAGTACTATATTCCCAGGAGTGGAAGCCATGTATTAATAACAAAGTAACATACCCAGGATTAGAAAAGGCCAAAGAGGGATAGTGGGTTGTAACTGAAGATGATGTCTGGGCTAACTCCCTGTAAGGGTCCGTCAAGGGCATTCACTTGAGTGGGTCCTAGCTCTGTTGTGCTGGAGAGTCTGGCGATGGGCAGTTAATGTTGATTTTGAGCCTACCCAGTTTATTGGCAAATGTCCCATTTAAGATACCAATCTGTAAAGCAAAACGGTTGCATGGACTTTTGGAGGTCCTCTTGGGTAAATGTAGATTCCATATGTTTGCGCCATTTCGCAAAGAACTGAGTGGTCGATTTAAAGTTACGTACAATAATGTCAAGTCTTTCAAGGTGAAAAAGGGATAGCATGGCCCATTTTGTAATTGCCAGCCTGGGAGGGGTAGGTTGGATCCAGTGCTGCATAATGGTCCGACGGGCAACTAGAAGGAACAAGTGGGTCCAGCACGAGAGGTTGGAGTTTGGTGACCCCGAGGAGGGTGATGTAGAACAATCGTATCTGAAAAGGCAGATCAATGGAGATTTGGGTACTTGGTCCTGATTGGTTTGTTGTATGTATGCCAATACGGAGTCCCAGTAAGCCTCGATGTGTGGACAGGCGAAATGGATATAGGCTCTATGGATGATCTTACATTGTGTTTCACGCCAGGACTCTGAGATAGTAAGTTTGCAGACATTAAGATATCCTTCTAGTATTTTTTCAGGCAGATCGCTATAGTTGAAGATGGATGACCACTTGCGAAACGGGGCAAGATTGTATTTAGCAGATTGGTGAGTTATAAGAGAGGAGTACAAATCCAAGATGGAGTAGGAATACCGCTTAATTGCTGTGTCTAAAGAATGCTGGAGGGGGTCAGATCCCCGGCAGTAGCAGGATCGAAGATAATCTGTTAATGGTAATTAAACAGGTGTGAGGGAGGTAGGGAATATTCCCACGTTAGGGTCTGAAAAAGGCTTAATCTGACCAGCTGTCTTGTGGAACAAGGAGGATACTTTAGTTAGACCTTGGGTATTCCAAAGGGCAAAGATGTCGTACATGGTGGACAGTAGAAACATTGGGTTGGCCTGGATAGTCAGATGGCACGATATACTTGAGGGAAGACCAACTAACCTCTGCACCTCTCTCCAAGCAATGACAGTGTCCCTAATGAGGACACATGTTTTAAGATGAGGTGGTAGTACTTTTAGGTTTGAGTGGAGGATGGCTGGGAGAGAGTATGGGAATGTCATGGCACCCTCAAGCATATGATTGGAATATCTAGAATTACCTGTTAGCCAGTTGAGCCCCTGTCTGAGTAGGCACGAGAGGTTGTAAAACCGTATATTGGGCAACCCTGCCCCCCCTCCTCCTTGGGGAGACACAGTTTCTGCAGCGCTATGCGTGGTTTTTTTGGACAGCCATAAGAAATTTGTGAGTGCTGTATGTACTTTCTGTACATCTGAATGCTTAAGTAGAAGAGATATCGTCTGCATGGGGTATAGCAGACATGCAAATGACACCATTTTAAACAGGTGGCATCTCCCAAAGAGTGAACGGGGAAGGGTTCCCCATGCTTCCAGCTCCTTCACAATTTTAGTAAAGAGAGGCGGGTAATTGAGAGAATATAACGAGGAAGGGTCCCTTCCTATATGGATACCCAAGTATGTTATGTGATAGGGTGCTAGAGCGAAAGGGGAGACAAGTTTCCTCTTATCTGATTGTCGGGGCTGGAGTGCTAGTACCTCACTTTTAGCAAAATTGATTTTGAGCCCTGAACTCAGTCGAAAGGCCACAAAGATGTCTCTAAGTTTGGTAAAGTCGGATTGTGGATTGGTAGAGAATAACAGTATGTCATCCGGAAAAAGCGTGGAACGGAAGGTTTGTTAGCCTAGTGTAATGCCACTGATGCCCTCGGGGGAGTTGAGTAATCTGGACAGAGGCTCGATGGCCAAGTTGAAAAGTAAGGGGGATAAGGAGCAGCCCTGCTGGGTTCCTTTTGTCAGGGGGATAACGTCTGAGATAAAGTCCGGTGTAACAATCCTAGCTGTAGGGGACAAGTACATTTGTTGCACGAATCGTAAGATTGGGCCAGAGAAGCCAAGGAAGTCCATCACCCTGAACAACCAAGAAAAGCTGATGTTATCAAATGCTTTTTCAGCATCGAGTGAGATGATAGCCACGTCTTGGTTTGGGTGGGCTTTAGCATATTCCAATGTGAGGAGAACCTTGCGAATGTTCAGGGTGGTGGATCGTCCTGGTACAAAGTCAGCTTGGGCTGGATGAAGAATGGATGGATGGAGCTTGGCTAGACGGGAAGCGATTATTTTGGATAAGATTTTTACATCAACGTTAATTAAGGATATTGGACGGTAAGAGCCTGGGCAAAGGGGGTCCTTACCTGCTTTAGCAATTTAGCAATCAGCTTGATGTGGGCCTGTGTGCCTGTTGGGAGATATGGGCCTTCCCCCACATCCCAGCGAAGACATGCTTGAGCCTATCAGGGATAAAATCTTTCGTTAGCTTGTAGAATTCGGCTGTAAAGCCACCCGGGCCTGGGGGTTTGGCTGAGGCCAAATATTTAATAGTCAGTTGGATGTCTTCAACGAATATGGGAGTGTTGAGGGTTGCGAGTTGTAGCGAGTCCAATCTAGGCAGGGGGATCTTTGTCAGCAGTTCTTGAGCCATCGTGTGATCCGTTGGGTCTGGGGCGTATAAGGAGGTATATTAGTACGTGAGAATTTTGTGGATGTCAGTGGGAGAATTAGTAGCTTTGCCCGTGCTGTCCTTTAGAGCAGGAATGCAAGTGGGGCACTGGGGGGGGGGGGGGTGAACATAACTTGGCCAACAATTTACATGCCTTATTGCCGAATCTATGGAAGTGAAGGGTAGAATATGACATTTTAGCAGCTTCTTGTTGTTCTTCCCATAGGTCAAAATCATGTTTGGCTTTTTGCCACTTTTGTATGTTCTCAGTATTTCTGTTTGACGAGAGTTGCTGGTGTGCCTTCCGCAGGGTTTCACTGGCTTGCGTATATTGTTGTCTTGAGTGTTTTTTATATTGGGCAGTGTAGGAAATAATTTTCCCTCTAAGGAAAGCTTTACCCGCGTCCCAGAAGAGATTTGGGTCAGTGATGTGTGCGCCGTTTGTAGAGGCATAGTCTGCCCAGGACGTATATAGCATATGATGGAAATCATCGTTATCCGCTAGGTAGGACAGAAAACGCCAGGTGGGGGGGGGATTGTTTAATATTGGTTAAGAGTACTGTTATCGGGCTAGTGTCGAGTATCTGAGGGTTATGCACTATAGGTGTCAAAGCAGGGGAGGCGAAAAAGTAGTCAATTCGGTCGGGGTGAGCTAATCGCCAGAGATCTACAAAGCTCATAGAGTCTACCACTTGTGCTAAGAGAGGCGGATGCAGTGGCACGTTATGAGACCCTCGTGTCATATGTGGTCGGGCACACGATCAGTCTTCCGCTGGCGACATAACTGAATTAAAGTCGCCTCCCACTAGGTGGAGGGTGTCAGGGGTAGTCAGTATCCAAGAGACCATTTCCTGAAAGAAGGGGGTATCTGGGGAGTTCGGAGCATATATATTGGTAATGGCTATGTCTTTTGAAGCAAAGGTCATTCTTACTGTTAGTTTGCGGCCAGCCGAGCCAGTCTGTACCTCACAAATTTTATATCTTAAGTTTTTGTGAACCAAAATAGCTACTCCAGCCTTGCGGCCAATTGCTGAAGACCCAAAAACCTCACCTACCCAAAGCTTGCACAGGCGGAGCGGGTCATCTACGGATAGGTTCGTCTCCTGAAGGAGGGCCACATCTGACTGCAGGCTTTTAGGTGTCTAAGAACCATCATACGCTTACTTGGGGAACGAAGTCCCTTAACGTTCCAGGACACAATCTTCAGGTGACTCCCATCAAATTGCGAAGCCATATCTGTAAAGGATACGGGGTATAGGCCGGTGGGCATGGTCGCCATAGCAATATTGGGAGGCCATCATTCATCTGGGGTTCACCGGAAGATTGCTTGTCACCTGGGAGGGCATAGGGTGTACAGGTACTTGTGGCCAATATATAGTAACAGCTTAGCTGTAGAAGGAATTGGGGGGTTAGGGTAAGGGGAACAGTAAACAGTAACCAACAACTTTTTTTCCTCATGGGAGCCTACTAACATGTAAAACAGAGTAACAGCCAGCTCACCTTTCCCCTTTCAGGAGTAGACCTTAAACTTCAAGGGTGGGGAGGGGGGTGTAGGGGAGGGGGGAGGATGAATAGGGGGTAGGGCGACTAGGGTTGGGGCAACAGGGTGGGTGCCCTAACCCGGTGGGAGCCACATCAGCGAAGGCAAGCAGAAGTGGGACACGCCCCTTACAGGGTCAACCTAACCGGAGAGAAGCGGGCTGGCTGCTCACATTAAATTCAAGAGTATATACTTAAGAAAAGAACATTTAGAACCAGTGGCATTAATTAACGGAAGGGACAAACATCCCATAGGTGGGAGAGTTATATTACTCCCACTGTATGCCCTCAAAAAGTCTAATAGTGTTCATAGGGAAAAAAAAAGTAAAAATAAAGGCAGTCAGAGATAGAGGCGAAAGAGAGCTTAGGGGGACACATGGCGAAGAAGGGTATACTTCCCGTCTCCAGGGTGGTCCATTTGACCCAGAACACATTCTCCTCAGCGGATTCTGGAGCAGTCCTCCTGGGGGTGTACCTGGCTGCGTTTGTATGGCGGCTTGGTTGGAGAGCGTTGTTGCCTGGGTTGGGTGGAGCATGGAGCAGACTTGGGGGATCCATCCGCAGAGTCAGAGTGTTCCATCTCTAGGACGAGGGTATCACTGATATAATGGTCAGCCACTTCAGGGGTGCTGAATGTGAGATGTTCCCCTGACTGCAGGTGGACGTTTAGGATGGCTGGGTAAGCCAGGGCGAATCTGACTTGCTGATTGTGGAGGGTGGTGCAAACTTCCGAAAAGGCCTTGCGCTGTTTCATCACCTCTATTGAATAGTCCGCAAAGAGTAGCAGTTTTGCCCCATCCAGCAATAAAGAGCTGGACTTGCGGAATTTTTGCATAATAGTGTTCTTGTCCGCATAGTTGAGGTACCTGACAATAACATGGCTGGACGGTTTTCAACATATTGTCGATGCGATGGGCACGTTCGACTGCACACGGGATGTGCAAGCCCAGTTGTTCAGGGATAATTTTAGAGCATATATTTATGAGTTGCCCATTAGATACCGATTCCGGGAGTCCAATAATCCTCAAATTGTTTCTTCGTGAATGACTTTCTAAATCGTCTAGTTTATTCCAAATGTTCCTGTGTGAGGCAGACATGCATGCGATTGTAGCAGAATTAGCTGTAGTCTCATCTTCCAATATGGAGATCCTTTCCTCTGCCTGTGTCAGCCGCTGGGATTGTGCCTGCAGTTCCAAATTGAGCTGTTCCAGCCCTTTCTGCACAACTGTATCCACTGTGGCAGTGAGAGTGGGGGCTAGGAGGGTGACCACTGCCTGTGCTATATTTGCAGGGGCAGTCGGATCTGTGTCCAGAGATGCGGAGCTCGTCGGTGGCTGTGCTGGGAGGCGAACGGCTTCCGAGCGAATGGCTTCCAAATGAACGGCGTCCGGAGCGCATGGTGCAGCCACCATATTGGCTGTAGTCACGGCAGCCTCTCCTGTCCCTGGGAGCGTAGAAGAGACCGCTTGGGCGTATGTCCGCTCGACAAAGTGGTCCATGGAGGTCCCACCGGCAGCTGGGGGGTCACCCCGAAGTTAGAGCAGGGTTTTAGGGCAGGTTTTGGGGAGAGTGTGGCGGGAGCTGCCTCTGCTCACCTCCTTCCCATCAGGCGCCGGAACCGGAAGTATTCATGTACATGTTTAACCCTTTCCCTTCCACCAATGTAAAGCCAACAATGAAACAACTCAGTGTGCCTTATGTTGGCTGCATTCTTCATTCTGCTATAAGCTCATGGTCACTTTGTTGGCCATTAGCTCATAGTAAAATAGTCTCCGTGACTTTACTGTATACTGAACAGCTCTGATCAGCAGAGCAGAGTACTTTTACTTGTGAATGAACACTAAAGTTGCTCTGTAATAAGCACTTCCTGTGTTCAACTGCATGGCTGCAGAGGAGATCTCTATATTCCCAATTTCTTTCTTCATCTCAAAAGCAAAATATCAGTCTTTTTAGACCCTGATGTTTCCTCAAGCTACCCCCGGACAGTACCGTAAAAAAAAAAACCCCTCACAAGCACATGCAATTCACACACACATAACCTACACGTGCACTACAGATTCTGTTAATGCATTATACATGTGTTGATGTACATCAGTGCCCATTCACACCAGCAATAGCATATTATGGTGCACAAAATACACATGCTGGTGTGTGTGGACTAAGTATGTCTGCCAGCCAGGGTGAGGGTTAGGGAAGCATGTGGGGCCTGGGAGGTTCGGGGGTGGGGTATGGACCTTGGGATCAATGCTGCTGTAATTTACTATTGTTTTTGATATTCAATAATCATCTTGAGGAAGTAGCCATTTCGGTGTATATACTGTTTCTTCTCTTCTTTTTGTTAATCCAATGGCACACCCTGAATTGATCGGGTGTAGTTTTGATGGAACATAATACCGCCTCACCAAAAGCTTTTAGTTCATTGCTTTTATCTTTATATCTACTGAGGTGTTTTGAGTGTGCAAAATCTACAACTTTAAACTTTAATTCTTCTGAGATGGTCCAGTTCGGTTCTAATTTCCACCCAAAAATATGGATACCATGAATCCAAAACTGACACCAGCATTCTATAAAGATTAGATATACCTTTGGTGTTCCATTTGGTTCCATGAGCTTTTCCATTGGGTTGAGCTCATGCATTGAGTGAAGGGATCTTGGCAGTGAAGCTACAACATTCTGAAGTTGGCTATATATCCAAACATCCCAAAATGAGGATCCATATCTAGATTTTGTTTCTTGTAAAGAGCATATGCCTTTTTCCTTTATTCTTCTCAGCATTGCTGTTCTATGGAAAACCCGAATAAAATTTTCTTTCAAAAAAATATCCTTTAATCTCAAATAATCTGAATTTGTCCACTTAGCCTTATTCTTTTTCCCCAACAGGAAATAATCTGTACCTGAATGTGGCATTAAATTACTGTTATACTGGCATGTCATGCTTTTATAAATATAATCCCTTGCTCGTAAAGTTTCTACTGTCATTGAAGCTAAAACCTTGGACAGCCCTTTATATTGGTTTGGCAACCATATAACCTTAAAAACATTTGTTTTTAAAAATCCACGCTAGGTCGAAGAAAATGTATAGAACAAGCAGCCACTTATCAAACTGTGATACCAGCTATAAAGATAAAAACAAAAAAAATAAGCAGCGCTAAACCATCCACTTGACACAGAAAATACAATATACAAGTGCAATGTGCAAAGAATTAAACAAGTTCATATAATCATACATGAGCTAGATAAATGAATTCAAAGTGCAATGTGTAAAAACATGTGAAAATATATTTTCTAGGAATAAGGCAAATTCATATACATGCATACATAAATTATGCAGACCCATATGTCCATAGTGAAAAAAAATAAGAAGGTATATAATACACTTATAAGGTAAAGTCCTTCCAATATGTGAAAACTAAAAAGTCCAAATTGATTGATGAGTTCCACCACCAAACACATAACAATTAGCATAAACCTTTTACCAGATGATGAGGACCAAAAATGATAATGGTCATAAGTAGAGTTGAGCGAACACCTGGACGTTCGGGTTCGGAGGGTCCGAACGAACTTTGGAAAAAAGTCTGGGTTTGGCACCGAACGTTGCCCGAACGTTATCCCGGACCCCATTGAAGTCAATGTGGACCTGAACTTTTAGGCACAAAAATGGCTGTAACAAAGTCCTGGCAAGTGCTAGAGGGCTGCAAAAGGAAGTAAAATGGGGGTAAGAGAAGGGCAAGTGCCCTACAAAAAAATGGGGATAGGGAAAATAAATTAAAATCAAATAAACTAGGAGATGATTTTTGAACAATAATGTGTCACTTACAGCTGCAGCTAAAACCTCTCCCTTTAGAACTAGGAGATGATTTTTGAACAATAATCTGTTCCTCTAAGCAGAAGCCTCTACCTAGTGCAGTCAGATCACTCAAAGCAGCAGTATGTGAAATCTCAAATTACTCCCACAATCTGATCGTTGTGCACGATCGTAGCGATCGTTGTGTTATGCAGAGTTTGATCTGCAATCTGCAACTCAAAGCAGCAGTATGTGAAATCTCAAATTTCTGCTATCTGTCCCTCAGAGCAACAGCAGTAGTAATCTCAGGATGAAGGATCAGATGTTAAAATGTCTGCAATCTCTCCCTCACAAAAATGCCAGCAGCTTCCTCTCCCTATACTAACCCAAGAGCATGTGACATGCAGCACTGTGACTCCAGCTTATAAAGAGGCTGGGTCACATGATGCACTGGCCAATCACAGCCATGCCATTAGTAGGCATGGCTGTGATGGCTTCTAAGGGCAAACCAGTGAAACGTTTGTTGATTGGCTGCCCTGCAGCTATTCAACATGTGTGATCAACTACCAGAACCCAGAACCCGAACCCGAACGTTTTTTGAAATTTTTTGGAAACTTATCATCCACAAGCTTATTATATAATTGTAGAATCTTATCCCAAAAGGGAATGATCCAGTGACAAGTGCCCCATATGTGGGTCATAGTAACAGGGCCTGTAAACACCTCCAGCACGTATCAGGGATGGATGGGTTTATCTTATGCAAGGTTACAGGACAGTGGTACCATCTGGAAAAAATCTTTGTTATGTTCCTGAACATGTGATGAAACAGAAATATTATATTATAAGCCAATGTCAGTACCTTGTCTCATTCTACATCATCAGAAGATGTATCTAATTCCTGCTCTCATTTCGATGTAAAGTGGGGAGGATACAGTTAGAATTCTTTTAGCAAGATTTGATAAATCAAATATAGCGAATGTTTAGGTCTGGTGGACTGGAAAAGTAACACTCGTAGTCCATATAAGGTCTTATCAGAGAGTCCAGAGAATGTAGGGTCTGAAGGTAGTGCTGTAGCTGAGTATATTCAATCCAGGCTTTTGCAGGGGTATGGTAGGTTGGGAGTACTTGAGAGTGTTGTCACTTCTCTTGCAGGAAAAAAAACGACTCCTTATTTTGAATAGCTTTACCTCCAGTGTCCAGGCCCAATGTTAGAAAAATACTATTTAAGCATATTGTAGGTCCTAGGCAAAGCAATTAGTCTTCCTGATTTCTTAAGGTTTACTCTTTTCCTCTCTTCTCGTGCACCATCTTATTTCCTATAATGTAATTCTTTACTTATGTTTCATGTGCTTTTCAAAGGTAAGCATAAAAGTTATGCATGCAAAGTTAGCATACGAGACTTTTGAACTCCCCTTGTGTCCTTGTGACTTAAGATCAATAGTGAGAATTTTGAAACTGGTGACCTGCTATTTGCAAAGTTACACTTTCCTTGATGAACAGAGGAGGATTTCAAAAATGTCAGCACAAAAATGAACTATTGATTTTAAGAAATAGATTCTTAAAGAAATCATTATCCAGGCCACGAACCAAATATCTAGTTTACTTTTGATCAATTTATATATAACAACCTTTGCAACCATTAATATGGAAATAAATGTATCCACAGCATGTCTATATTCATAGCATTACACTCCTGTGTCATTTTAATTGTCATTCATATACACATTGCTATAGTAATAAAGTGCACCCAAACCCCATAACTAAGATTTTAAATATCACAGTTTACCTGTTCTTGGGTACAGTGGCTGCATTCATTTTTTTATTTTGGGATGAGAACATTTTAGCAGCTATTGAATATACCTTTTAATCTTGACAGAAATGCACTGTCCTTGTTTCGGTGAGCTGAAAAGACAGCATAAACATGGTAATCTTTCATTTGTAAGCTACCAGTCCCATAAATTACCATGTAATAAAGATGAAGGACAGACATTCAGCCTGTGTGACAACCATTGCTGAGTGTAACCACACAGGGACAGGAAGTGTGCTATTTGGAAGGATTACAATATGTGTAACACCTTGCGAGCTGCTATATGTATAAAACGATATGATAGCAGCTAGCACCTATCACATGCCCATATACTGTATATGTGTAAATAACCATGACAAAAAAAATGAAATTGTGCTGCACTATTCTACCTAAAGTGTTCTTATTCATTCAACCTAGTGCAGCATATATCATAGACATTGTAGTGATGTAGCCATGGAGGAATGAATGTTATTATTTAGTTATTATTATAATGGTTAATTTTCTGCAGCACTCGGTCGGTTCTTCCAGAGAGTAGCATTTATTGACTTCTGACAGAACAAAGTCCAACAAGAGATGATACAATCCAACATAGGTGTAGAGAATATTGATGACAGGAATAGTGCAACATTAAGACCACTTCAGAGAACCCAGTTTTCCTGTCATGCTTTACCTAAAACAGGCTTCCCTCTTATACACCTTTCTCCCCCCCCCATAGGTGACTAAGAGTGAGCAATTTGACCAATTTAATTAGGCCTTTTAATCTACTTTTGTCTTGAAAGAGCGACAGATAACGGCCCTAAGCCGTCAACAGCTGTAATCATAAACTCCTAGGTGGTCTTTTATTTACATTAACATTAACATATAGCCATTATCTGTCCCTTTTAAATGTAGAGAACAACTGGTTTGGTCAGTCTATTCTTTAATCAAAAACCCCCCTTTTGGAATGCCTAATTAGATAACCAGTCCCGAATACCAATGTGGCTTTGCACAACCATTAACATTCTTTTGATGTATAAAATAGATTTGTCAACTGCCTGTCCCAATATATACCCAATTTATGTATACATATAATATAATATAATATAATATAATATATTATTATATACTATTATATATATGTTAAATGTTTCCTTAATAAACCGCTAACAACAAACAACTAAACTAAAAAACAATCCTCTCTCATAAGTGCAAAACATGTAACAAAGTCCTCAGCTATTTAGTGCAGTCCCAATGTTAATAGTGCATGTGCACTCAACGTCTTTGGTCTACCATGGCAAGGCCTGTTCTGAGTGGAACCTGTCCTTTTAAACCACTGTATAGTCTTGGCCACCGTGCTGCAGCTCAGTTTCAGGGTCTTGGCAATCTTCTTATAGCCTAGGCGATCTTTATGTAGAGCAACAGTTCTTTTTTTCAGATCCTCAGAGAGTTCTTTGCCACGAGGTGCCATGTTGAACTTCCAGTGACCAGTATGAGAGAGTGAGAGCGATAACACCAACTTTACCACACCTGCTCCCCATTCACACCTGAGACCTTGTAATACTAACAAGTCACATGACACCGGAGAGGGAAATGGCTATTTGGGCCCAATTTGGACATTTTCACTTAGGGGTGTACTCACTTTTGTTGGCAGCGCTTTAGACATTAATGGTGTGTTGAGTTATATTGAGGGGATACAGCAAATTTAAACTGTTTTACAAGCTGTACACTCATTACTTTACATTGTAGCAAAGTGTCATTTCTTCAGTGTTGTCACATTAAAAGATATAATAAAATATTTACAAAAATGTAAGGGGTGTACTCACTTTTATGAGATAATGTACTGTATATATTAAAATGCATATATTAAAGCAATATACAAATAATTAATTATCTATAATTATCTAAACAAACCCCCATTATAGAAAATGTTTATACTTGTCTAATAATTACTTAAAAAACAGTCCAGATCAAAATCTTTGTTTAACCCCTTATGTACAAGAACAGATAATTCATGGATCCACCATGATTCCCTTTTGCTAAGTTCCCTAATTATATTTTGGCTCTCTATTGTTTCTTTAAGGCTTCAATATCCCAAATTTGTAATCTCCTGTGATCTTTATTGTGGACATTTCTAAAATGCAAAGAGAGAAAATGTTTGTCATATCCCGTTTACATTGTGAACATGCTCTTTTATTCTGTCTTTAATATGTCTTTTAGTTCTCCCTATATAAATTAGGTTGCATGGGCATTTAAGGGCATATACAACTCCCTTGCTGTTGCAGGATATGAAGTCCCTTAATTGTGTATGTTGTCTGAGTAACAGGGTTAATAAACAACTTCCTTTTCCTCATGTTTTTAGGAAACCTTATACAACTGTAGCACCTATCGCATCCATAAAAGCCTTTCATGCCCTTGGGCTTTTGGGATACTGTCCGCTACACTACATTTTTCACCACCAAGTCCCTAAGATTTGGGGCTTTTCTGTAAACAAATGTTGGTCTATCTTGGGGTAGGGAAACTATATGTTTATCTTTTTTTAATAATTGCCAGTGCTTAATGATAATTTTCTCCACAGCTTTATGCTGGATATTATAGTCCATAACAACAGTGTCCCCCATTTTTCCATTACTTTCTTCCATCAGTATATTCCTTAGGGTGTCTCTCATAGTATATCCCATAATAGGGGGCAGGGGCCCTATTATGGCGTATACTGTGAGAGACACCCTAAGGGATATAATGAGAGACCCCCTATTATGGGATACACTGACTGAGAGTGAGAGAGACCCCTCCCCACCATATGGGATATATACTGAGAGACCCCTATTATGGGATATACTGAGAGAACCCCTATAATTAAATAGGGGGTATCTCAGTATATCCATAATAGGGGGTCTCAGTATATATGCCATTGGGGGTTTCTCACTCTCAGTATATCCCATATTAAGGTGTCTCTCAGACACAGTATATATCCCATAATAAGGGGTTAGGGGCCCTATTATGGGATATATACTGATATATATAGTGTGACAAAGAGAAAAGTGACCGATCAGCACAAAAGTCAATAAAATATAATAATATCCCAATAAAAATGAATGGGACGCTGGCACAGTGTTGCGTGCATCTCAGTGCTGGTAAAAGATTGCCCTGCACAAGAGACGCATATCATTGACGCCGTGTATGATTGGGCCCTAAATGAGGATGATCATCATCATTATCATCATGATAATCACACAATACAGGTGTCCTGGTTCTAAGAACCTGCACTGTGGGATTATCATTATTATAATGATCAAATCTGGCTGCTGTATAAATCAATCATAGGCAACAGGGACAACATGTCATAGGCGAAGGGGGTGTGTGTTTTAATCACTGTACCTTTGTGGAGAAAAAAAATTCACTGCAGCGATAGTCCCTCCCACTTTAACAGCCTGGGGCCGGCTGTGCTGCCTGTCCCTCTCTGTGTCTTAATGGCTGCTGGTGGTTTGCTTGAAGGAGCCTGCCCTCTCCTCAGCACCTACTTGGTGAAGGAGGCAGGCAGTGAAAAAGCTGCTGACTGGCTGCTCTGCCAACTTGAGTGCCCTGTGACTGATATCACTCCGCCAAACTGGCCCAGCTGGAACCTTAATCTGATTTTCGGGATGTGGTGCTGGATGGTGTTAATTCGCTGCAGCACGGACCTTTAAAAAAGTAGTCCCTCCATGCTACAGCCTCCCGGGCCCCTCTGAAGGAACTGATGCGGCCAGGATATGATTTTGACCACCTGGGAGCTGCTGGGAACCTGGGGACACCTCCTCTCTGTTCTGGCTCAGGGAGCAATTTAGCTAGCTCAATAGGCAGGCCAGGTCAGTATTTCGGCCCACCCAATTGAGCTCCATATAACTCAATAGGACACTGGCAAGCAGCCAGTAAGCGTGCAGAAACGGTTTACCCAGTGTTCCTAAATACACGTAAATTATTTTTTTAGACAGACGTTCTGTTGCTATTCAGATTAGAAAAAAAAAAGTTTAATCATAGAGATTTCTTTTTTCTAATTTACCTAGTAACAGCAGCAGATAGAGCTATAACAATCGGGAAGGGAACTGCAAGTGCAGGACTAGCATTTAAAGGCACAGAACACATTTTATCACACAGACACATATTAAGGTGTACGTTTACACAAAGTCAAAAACTCAACAGAGAAAATAATTATATAGTTCATTTTTATTTATTCATTTATTTTTTCCTGCAACAAAGACTGGTGGTGTGTTGCCCCAGGAGCCCCTATGGATGAGCCTCCACTGATAGTGGCACTGATGAGCACTGTAGTGGCACTGATGAGCACTCACTGATGACACTGTAGGGCACTGATGAGCACTGATAAGCACACACTGATGAGCACTGTAGTGGCACTGTAGGGCACTGATGAGCACACCGATTCTAGCCAACTCACACTGCTGCAAAGTGTCTCTCTCCTCACTGTATCAGTGTGAGGAAAGGAGAGAGCTGAACTGGGCATGACGCCAGTTTGTTTAAAAAGTGATTGCTCTATCATTGGATGGAGTGATCATGTGCTAAAGGGCTGCTGTGATCCCTTTACCCTGATCCACGATGTCCTGTGTCCTGCGAACACTGTGATCATGGACACTGTCAAGTGCACGCCCCAGAGAGCGTGCGAGAAGCATGAGCACGGGAGGCAGTCATATGCCAGCCTTAAAGAACTTGCTGGCCGTGCTGTAGCCGTCATTTGGCTATAGTGTGCTCGGCAAGTGGTTAATGTGAGTAGTATTTTAAAGGAGTGAGAATAAAGGAATTTTATCATATGATTTTTATCATATGATATAAGCACTATTGTTGGCGATTTCTTTTTTTCCCCATGGACATGGCTGCTCCTGACATGTTATGAGGAAACCAACATAGCGGCAGTACGAGGGAAGAAGGAGAGTTTGCGGAATTTACCCATTGAGTCCTGAAAAGACAAAAGCGTTTTCTGACCTAACTTAAGGTAACACTTTAGCAGTTGAGAGCACATCTGGTGGAGGGAAGCACAGCTATTATTGAATTAAGTGCACTGCATGGGGATGTAAAGAGAAGATGTATGTATGAAGAAAAGCACTATTAATGTTTGGAAGACAAGCACTATTAATATTAGCTTTGCACTAAATAGCTAAGGATTTTATTTGTTACATGATTTGCACTAATGAAAGTGCATTGTTTTTTGGTTGAGTTGTTTGTTGTCAGCACGTTATTAACCACTTAAAGAACACCCCATAGCAATTTTACTGATATTGTCAGTCTTTTTTTTGTTTATAGCACAAAAAATAAAAATGCAGTGGTGATCAAATACCACCAAAAAAAAGCTCTATTTGTGGGGTAAAAAATTGACAAATTTTATTTGGGTACAGCATTGCAGGACTGCGCAATTGTTAGTTATAGTACTGCAGTGCTGTATTGCAAAAAAAAAAAAAAATGGCCTGGTCATGAAGGGGGTAAATCATCCATAGGTCAAATGGTTAAGGAAATATTTAACGTAGTTATATCATATACTGTATATGTTACACTATTTGGAAGGATTGTCAGGTAAAAATTAAGGAAAAAAAACTGAAAAGAGAAATGCGGTCATCACATTTAATTTTGTATGCACTATATTTAATATATCCAAGTATTTGAGCAGGGTTTAACAAATTTGTCTAGTGGGTGCTCGCAGGGTGTTGGGGTCCGCTGCGTTTTTTTCTGTACTAAAAGTGGTTGTCAACTCTCCAATTAAAAAAAACAAAAACAAAACAAAAAAACCCTGTAAGACAAAGGCATAATGAGCTAGTATGCATTGCATACTAGCTCATTATGAAATACTTTCCTTGGAACTAAGCTGTTGCAACGGTTTCGGCACACTGCTGTGACTGGTGACATGCTTCTTCCAGATCTGCGGCCCCGGCCAATCACAGCGCGGACTCCAGCAATTTGCTTGGCCGGAGCCGCACTGACATCACTCCCGCATATGCGCACGGGAGCCACTGGGTACATTTACTGAAGGAACAGCACCCTAGGCCACCCTGGGGCCGATTATTCAGTGCATATGTGCCGATAACATTGGCACATGCAGATACAGGGAATATCTCCTAAACTGTGCAAGTTTAGGAGATATTCCCGGGACCTACAAATAAGCCTTATTATAGGCTTACCTGTAGTTTAAAGTGGTCATCCAGAGTTGACAACCACTTTAAAGCAGAGTTCCACCCATAAATGGAGCTTCCGCTGATCGGATGTTTCCCCCACTCCAGTGCCACATTTGGTACCTTTCAGGGGGGAGGGGGAAGCGGATACCTGTCAAAGGTATCTGCTCCCACTTCCAGAGAACTACGCAATGTCCGGCCCCTCCTCCTTCTCCCCCGCTGTCTTCTGGTATACACACAGGTCCTAGAAGACAGCAGGGACCATTCAGAATGCGCATGCACAATAGGAAACAGGCTGTGAAGCCACAAGGCTTCACTTCCTGTTACCCTTAATAAGGATGCCAGCGCCTGTATCCCGAGACGAGGGACGGGTCGACTTCAGGTGCAGACATCGCAGGCTCTCTGGACAGGTAAGTGTCCTAATATTAAAAGTCAGCAGCTACAGTATTTGTAGCTGCTGACTTTTATTTTATTTTTTCCCAGGCAGAACTCCGCTTTAAAACAACTGAAACAGAGCTTCACTAATGCTCAGATTAGACATCTTTAAAGCCTTATAGCAGTGGGCCTATATTGTACATTTTTGCTGCCCAAGTTCATAGGCAGGCGCTACATTAATCTTCACATGTTTTAATAACATAATAGCTTAATTAAAGTCATGATTGGAATTATGTGCCATGAATTGATGCAAATTTCAGAATGTGATAACCTTAAACATCATTTTACACTTGATTTAATACACTTGCAAAAAATTATAATAGACTCTCCAAATGTACTAATTATAAATATGCTCAACAGTACATGAACAGATATACCACGTTGTATGGCTGACATGTTTCTTCTGATTTAAAAATAACAGCTCAATAATATGCAATGACTGACACCATTGAACATGGTTTAAGAAAAGGCTGTTGCTATGACAACAGGCAATATGAACCACTCCAGTGTGACAGAATTCATTCTCCTGGGATTTTCGCTATCACAAGATAAGCGCTTCCATCTATTTACTATATTTCTTGTCATTTATCTTTTAACCCTTATGGCCAATGTGATGATTATCATACTTGTATGCAGTGATCATCGCCTTCATAGCCCAATGTATATGCTTCTTGGTAATTTCTCTTTGCTTGAGATCTGCTACACAGCAGTCACTGTGCCCAAAATGCTTTCCGACCTCATTGGAGGGAATAAGTCAATTTCAGTAGCTGGTTGCATTACCCAATACCATTTCTTTTCACTCTGTGCTGCAACTGAACATTTTCTACTGGTGATCATGGCTTATGACCGATATGTGGCAATTTGTTACCCTCTTCACTATGGAGGCATCATGAGCAATGCATTTTGTTTGAAACTTATTTCATCCTGTTGGCTCATTAGTGCTCTATCTATTACCATCCCAGCTCTATCAGTATCACAGCTTAATTTCTGTGGGCCCAATATCATCGATCACTTCTTTTGTGAATTTAACCCTTTGCTGAAGCTCTCCTGTACTGATACCTATGTTGCCCAATTTATTTTCAACTGTCTCTCCTGGATCATAATTCTGGGATGTCTAATGTGCATTGCTGTTTCTTATATCAACATAATTGTTGCTATTATAAATATCCCCTCTAACTATGGCAAACAAAAAGCTTTTTCCACCTGTGCCTCTCACTTGCTTGTGGTGGGAATATTTTATGGTACTGTCATTTTCATTTACCTTCGACCCACAGTGGACTCTCCATTTCATCAAAATAAAGTTGTTTCTGTATTTTACATTGTGGTGACTCCCATGCTGAATCCTATCATTTACAGCTTTAAAAATGAGTCACTGAGGAAAGCTGCCGCTAACCTGATTGAAAGAATAACAGCACAGGCATCTGAGAGAGACATTTAAATATGTTTAAAGTATTTGATATTGTACATATAAGTTACTATGCAATAAACAAATCTATGAATAAAAGAAACGAGAATCTACTTAATGTTGTAATTAAAATCTAATTGTGACTATAATTAATGTCATAGTTGTAAATTTGCATACTAAATTATCAGAGAAAGATAACTTATTAAAGTTAAAATTAAACTATGGGCAAAACTTTTTTTTCCATTTTGGATAGGGTAAGGGAGGGTAATAACCACTGTAAGGTTTATTTATGCCCTCTTTGTTCCAATGGGGAGATTTACCTTCACTTCCTATCCCATAGCCAAAACAGGAAGTGAGAGGAAATCCCTGCAAATTAAGGGGATCTCTTGGGGACCCCAAAGTTACCAGAACTAGTGCCATTATTGGAATATTTCCCCTTTATTATTTTTCTGGGGACAACCCAAAATTTGGGATTTTTCTCTTACTTTCATTCTCAATGATAATGGTAAACAGGACAAATAGCGAGGGTCACTCTACCTAACAGAGACACAGACAGTAATAAAAGCTAACAGGGGGTCTAATCCCTCTCCCCTCTATCCAAAACAAAAAAGTTTTGCCTTTAGTTAAAGTGTAATTAAAGGTTTGTTTTTTCTTTCTTAAAAATAACAAGCATGTCATACTCACTTCCTGCGTGCAACGGGTTTTGCACACAGTGGCCCTGATCCTCCTTTTCTAGGGTCCCTCAGCGGTGCTCCTGGTTCCTCCTCTTTTTGAGTACCCCATTGGATAAGAACTCTCCCTCTAGGCACTCGTGCGGGCGCGCTTCCATGTCCTGCTGCTGAGTCCATTGACACAGACAGCAGGACTCGGACTGGCTTCCATGTCATTGGATTTGATTGACAGCAGCGGGAGCCAATGATTCTTGCTGCTATCGCTCTATTCAATGAGGACTTAAGCCAGCAGCTGGGGTTGCTAGGCTCGTCCCTGGCACTGGAATGCTCGGGTTAAGGTAAGTAAAACGGGGGCACTGGGGGGCAGGTGCACTACATTTGTTTTTTCACCTTAATGCATAGAATGCATTAAAGTGAAAAACCTTGAGACTTTACAAACACTTTAAACTGTAAAGTTCACCTTATTTTGCAACATGAAGTCATATTATAATATTCAGGGCAAACACCATTTTTTTCATTCCTTTGCACATGATTGGGTATTCAGTTTTGATGATTTATTGAAAGAGTAGAGTAATTTGCAAAGTAACATATCAAATGAGGTAAAGAAGTGTTAAATTCAAATGTCTAATCATGTTCAAGTAACCCAAGTAATAATCCTTTTATTTTTTTTAATTTTTCTTTGTTGAGGCACTAGCTAGCCCAGAAATGACAAAATCCTGATATCTATGCAGTTCTCAAAGTAGCCCTTTTCTTTGTTTGAAAAAAAAATAAAGTCAGCAGATACAAATACTATAGCTGCTGACTGTTGTCAAAAGGAAACTCACCTGCACAGGGTCCAGCACCAAGCCAGTTCTTTGAAGGTCTTCAAGTCTCCGGCATGTTTACTATCGGCAGCCGGTTGTGATTACTTGCAGCTTCACACTGGCTGCCCACTGCACATATGCGGACCACGCTGCCCTTTGTGAATGAACCCACAGCGTTCTGGGACCTGCGGCATGTGCCAGAAGATTTCGGAAATCCAACTGGAAGTGGGTACCTGTGAAAAGCAGACCCCTTTCACACTGAAGGTGCTTTACAGGCATTTTTGCGCTAAAAATAGCGCCTGTAAAGCACCTATAAACTGCCTGCTAATCCACAACAGTGTGAAAGCCTGAGTGCTTGCACACTGGTGCGGTACACTTGCAGGACAGGAAAAAAAGTCCTGCAAGCAGCATTTTTGTGGCGGCGGAGAAGCGGTGTATACACTGCTCCTCCACCACCCCTGTCATTGGAATGAATGGGGAGCACTGGCACACCGCTTCAGAAGCGTGGCGCGCTGGTGCTTTTAACCACTTTTTAACCCCTTCTTAGGGGTTAAAAGCTCCCCACTGCTGTCCGAATAGCAGCGCCAAAGCGCCGCTATAAAAGCGGTAAGGGGCCTCTAAACTAGCGGCGTTTTACCACTAACAATCGGGCGGCCCAGTGTGAAAGGGCTCTAAATGCTTTTACAAAATGATTGTCACAGATCAGTCTGTGCTGCAGTCTCTTAACTTGCTGCAAAGTTACAAAGTTGCAGCAGATGAAGAAAATATTCCCCTTATCTTCAACAGACTGATGACAATTATCTCAGCTTAGGCAAAGTCACTTGACTGGAGCACATTTACTCCTTTCTACTGTTGTATGTCAGGGATTTATTCATGTGAACTGTGAAAAATTACACAGTTTAAGCAACGGCAACCTGTGCAATATTTTTTGTCAATACTATGCAATAGATGCAGTTAATTCATGTGGCTACATATTTTGTAAACTGAAAATAAACATTCCAAAAATGCATAAATTGTCACATAAAGCAAATAATGCATGGTAATGAAAATAACAAATTCACTACTCTTAAAATGTGTCAAATGTGTTTTCACATGTATGGTTGGAGGGTTTAAATTTTTTTTTTTTGGCCTTTTATATTTAACTTTTTTATAATTTTTGTATGTATATATAGATGACACGAAATGACAGTACATTAGATGAAAATAAGGCTACAACCATCTTTGGATAATTTAATTGGTGAGTGCCTCTTTCAAGATGCTATCAACATTGGTTTACATACAGATAATTCTGCCTAGTTGTGGTTACAATACTTTGAATAAATAGAACAATCTGATACTCAAAAATATATTTAAAAATAAGATACATTTTAACAACATAAAATACAACTGGAAAAAAGAAATCCTACACATTGTTCCTTTTTAAATGCAAATTTCAGTAACTTTTTTAGATTGTCACAGTAAAATGTGGACATTGATTATCCAATAGGGTATTTCTTTTGTAAGGGAAGTTGCACTTTGAAAGGAAAATTTCCCCAGCATTCCCAACAGCATCTCCTACTCCCCTCTCTCCATGTTGTATTACCTGAGGCAGCTGCCTCTAGTCTGTGTTTTAGCCTGACCCTGTACATTATGTCAGATAACACACTTCCTAAACAAGCTGAATCTCATATAATTTTTACAATAAATATATGGAAAAAATCATAAAAAGTTTATAAAGAATGTTTATAAATCATTTAATTTATGCCTATCCAAACTGACTGCATGCCAGCAGCATTCTGTGGACTAGTGGTTGAAAACTGTGACCCAGAGTAATTTATTAAAATTTTGCCAAAGCAACAAAGCAGTAGCAGATTGTTGTGCCTTTTTAGCCATTGTTTACCGCAAAACATTGATGAAGTTTAAGTGATACTCTTTATTTTCTAACCTAAAGCACAAATCTAATCTTTTTTTAAATGTACTTATGCAGTTGGGCCTCCTCATAATGTTTTATACTAGCCTTAAAGTGGTTCTGAAACCCGCTTATTCATACACAGACTTGCAAGAAGGAGCAGTGAAATCTAACTATAAAAAATAAAACTATTTTTTGAAACACTGAAGTATCAATAACCTTTGTAACAAGTTAGTCTATAGAGATTGCAATTTGAGCATACGAGAGTTATTGGGGTAATAGACTCATGAATAAGTAGCCCAGGCGCAACCCTACCCAACGCACACCTTCCCCTTCTATACGTTCCCAAAAATTGCATTAAACAAGAGAACTTTTCATAATACAGAAATAGCCCAACATCTGTTCTTTAATGGAAAAGTTATTTACTGAATTTCATCCAATATTCTTCTATTTTTTTTTTTTTTTTTTCCATGAAAGTTTTTTTATTGAAGAAAAGAAAATTGTCGAGCATACAAAATATCATGTAAAGTACAAACGCTCTTTCCAGAGACAATATCTGGGTTTACATTCAACACATGTATAAGTACACAGAAATCAAAAACAGTGCTGTCTCGTTTGAGTGGGATGTGGGATGTGGCCCACTACCCCTGGGATTGAAAGTGAAAAATATCCTGGTAGTGGTTCGCTGTGTGCACCCCAAACTTGACAAAAGAAAGAAAGAAAAAAAGGGACTCCCGTTGCACATTCCGTCTTTAGATGCGTACA
>BLSH010416536.1:1011599-1026119 GCA_018402905.1 Glandirana rugosa
TTGTGGAGGAGATAGGGTATGTTTCGGGAGGCGGTTTAGTTCTGCGTTAATGTTCTCGATAGGGAGGTGCTGAGAACCGCGTGAGATATGGGATTGTATTTTCTAATGTGTATGAAAAGTGGAGGCGTGTTGTCCATGAGGTCCTATCTGATGGATAAAGATTGGGTTTTTCTGGAGGTGGAGGAGAGGGTACGCTGTTATCTTGGTTACCAATATAGTCTAGTGGTGGGTTAGAGATAGTGAGACTGGAATGGGCTTTTAGCAGGGGAATGGTTTTAAACCTCTGATCTGGGATACGATGAGTGTTTGCTTGTGTGTGTCGTTTTCTGAAAAAAACAGAGTAAGGCTGTTTCTGATGTGTAGTCTGTCTTGTTCGTTTGTGAGTAGCATAGGGTCTAGTCTCCAAATTTTGGTAAGGGGACGATTTTCGGGTAAGGTCAGAGTGATAGAGATTGGGTGGTGATCTGATATAACCATTGGTTCTATTGTCGCATGGGAGAGGAGGTGGAGGTCTTTTTGGGTTAGAAATAGGTAGTCTATCCTGGAGTACCTGTTGTGCGGAGGTGAAAAGTATGTGTAATCTTTTATGTTAGGGTATAGAGTGCGCCAAGAGTCGTGGAGGGATAGCTCTTGTAATTGCGTCTTGATTTGGCGGAGGGCTTTGTATGGGATAGAGGAGGTGTTGGATGAAGTGTCTAGTGTGGGGTGTAGGGCTACGTTGAAGTCTCCTCCAAGAATGGTGAGACCGTGTTGAAAGGCCATTAGTGATTGTGAGATGAGTCTGAAAAAGGCGACCTGAGCTGAATTGGGACTGTAGATATTGGCGAGCGTTACGGGGATGTGTCCTATTTGACCTTTGAGAAAAATATATCTCCCTTTGTTGTCTATGAGAGAGTCGGTTATCTGCCATTTGATATTTTTGGAGATAAGGATTGATACTCCTTTAGTTTTTGCAAGGCTGTTGGACGCATGGTATGCCGTTGGAAAAAATTTGTTGGTAATTTTAGGTATATGATTGGATTTGAAATGTGTCTCTTGTAAAAAAATAATATCTGTTTTTGTTTTGCGCATCATGTCTAGAACTTTACTACGTTTCTCAGGAATGTTTAGGCCTTTTACATTAAAGGATATCACTTTGAGTGTGGAAAGGCTTGTTGGGGAGATAGAAGTTGTCATGGTCTCTGGGGTGGACAGGTGTGATATAAGTTAATGGGTATATTTAGGAGATGTTGTTGTAAATGAAGGTCTCCAGTATTTGGTGTAATATACGGGAAGTTGTGTACTTAATGCAGGGGACCCACGGGGTGAAGTGAGGAAACAAAGATAGGTTATGGTGAAAGATGGGGTTTGGACGGATAGGAGGGGAAGAAAACAGGGGGAGGAGATAGTAGAAATAGGAGGGGGAAATGGGACACTGAGGTGGAGGAAACGGGGGGGGGGGAGGTTGAGGGGGAGGAGGTAATGGGACAAATAGGGTTAAGAAGAGGATGTGGGGGGGGATGGGTGGGTGAAAAAAACTGTAGTAGGTTTATAGTATAAACCTTACTAATGCGTGTTTATTTTTTTCTGGTAGGGGTCGGCCAAGCCTCTAGCCTAACATAAGGACCAGGAGACTTAGCCGTGTGGGGGGGAAGTCTGGCAATCGACTTGAGCTTAGCGGATGGGTGGAGGGCTGTGGACCCAGGGTGGCTATAGGTGATAGGTAGACATAAGTGAGTGAGAGAGGGAGCATGTTGTATTAGTGAAGGTAGGTGGGGAACAAGTGGCTCATTTTAGATAAAGGGTTGTGAGTTTTCATACCAGAGGTTGAGAGGGGGGAGTGGACGGGTAGCCTATGGAGGAGGACGGAGTGGTGGAGGTGAGAAGGATCTATTTGTAATTAATTTTTAACTTCGCTAGAAAAGCATGGGACAGGCTTCGAGTTTCCCCTTGTCTCCTTATGTAGGCAACTGCAGTCGTGTTGTCTAATCAAAGTTGTATGGAGGATCCTGTTATCAGATTGCAAAAGGCCTGCAGTGCTTGCAATGCTGCTTGTAGCTCTAGTATGTTTGAGACTATCCCCCAAGAGGGAAAATCCCAGATGCCCTGTGCCACCTCCATTAGGCAGTGTGCGCCCCAGCCTCTGTTGCTGACATCAGATGTTATTTTGACCCATGTGAAGGGGAGAATGGAGTGACAATTGTATAGGTGCTTCCAATGAAGGCACCAGAGAAGGGAACTCTTTATGGTTGGTGCAATGTAAATGCTCTGGTCCTTGCTGCCTGACCGTCACTGTTGAAGAAACCCTTTTTGGAAGGGCCACATCCTCCATTGTGCCCACTTCATGCACTGGAGGGCATGAAGTTGAGTAGACGAGAGGGCTAGATGAATCCTGTCTGAATATCGCAATCTTCTCCTTGTGTAAGGAGATAGTTCCCCTCACTGTATCAAAGCAAGCTCTGAGTAATATAAGGGACTGTGAAGGCTCCAGGTGACTCTTCTCTATATTCAGGAGCCACCCAAATTCCTGGAGGGTGGCGATAACCTGGCCCCTACGTCCTATCTATTGAGATCTGTCTTGGGCCAATAGGAGGAAATCGTCTAAGTAATGGTAGAGACGATTCCCCTGGTTCTCAACAGGGCTACCACAGCCAATAAGACTTTTGAGAAGACACGTGGAGAGGTCGATAGCCCGAAGGGAAGGTGGGTAAATTGTAATTGAAGCTGCCCTATGGCGAACCGGAGGAATTGTTGGAAATTCGCTGCCACTGAAATGTGGAACTGAGCGTCCTTTAGATCTATAGAGACTAGCCAGTCTCCCGACTGGACCGACTGCTGGATCGTGGACAGCGTTTACATTTTTTACCTTTCCTTTTTGATGAAGCAGTTCAGGTGAGTAAAATCTATAACGGGCCTCCACGGGCCGTTCTTCTTTTGCACCATAAAGAGAGGGGAATATATCCCCAAGCTTCGTTCGTTGTCTGGGACGAGAATCGCAGCACCTTGCTCCAACAAAGTCTACTTAGGCTAACAGGATTTGCCTTTTTCCTTCTGAAGCTGGGAGAGACGTGGGGACAAACCTGAGTCTGGGAGCCCTGCTGAAAGTCCAGGTATGGCCTTAAAAGACCATTCTGATGGTCCAGAAGTCCTGGATTGAGACCACCCAGACATGCCGATACTGGAGAAGACGAGCCCACACCTGGCATGCCTGAGTGGGCCTCATCTCAAAAGGACTTAGATGGTGCCCTTTCTCCCATTTAGCCACTCTTAGCGGATTTCTTGAATGAAGACTGCCTCAACTTCCAAGACCTTGAGAATTGCTGGCCAGGCATGTAACTGCGTGCCTCCCTGGCACGTTCCTGGTTCTGCTTTCTTGGGAAAGCTCGTATTTGGCCTTGCCTCTGCCAGTCCTGAGGGAGGAACCCCGACTTACCCCCGATGGCCCAGGTTATGGCCTTATCCAATTTGTTGCAGAAAATGGAGGATCCTTCAAATGGAATTTGGCACCACACCTGTTTAGATTCCGGGTCAGCCAGCCACAGGCGGAGCCACAGGGTGCACTTGGCAGTAACGGCTGAAAGCATAACCTGAGCCACCAGGGGGGTGATGTCAATAGAGGCCTCCCCAGGAAGGCGGCCACTAACCTCAGCTCCTGGATGTGCGATCCTCTGGCCAATTCTTCTGAGATGTTCCTGAGCATCTCATCTATGTCATTTGTCCACCGTTCACTTTACTGCCAGGGCTAGGGCAGGCTTACAAGCCATACCTGCTGTTAGGTAGGCCCATTTGAGGTCAGAGTCGACCTGCCTGTCCAAGGCATCTCTGAAGGAGACCATGTCTTCTAGGGGAAGGGTCACATATCTGACCAGCCTCATTATGGCTGTGTCCACCAGAGGAGCCGACTCCAAAGATTTGACCTCTTCCTCCTTAAAAGGATACAACTTAAGCACCTTCGACAACATGGAGTTATTTTTCTCCACTTTACGCCACTCATCTGAGATAACTTCCCCCAGCTCAGTAAGGAACGGAAAATTCAGTTGCTTAAAGTACTTCCTTTGTTTAGGAGGAATATCCCCTGGGTCTTCCAAATTTAAAGCTTCTCGTATCGCTTTCACTAGGGGGGTAGCCAGCCATTCCCCTTTCGAGTCACTCTCCGAGAGGGTGGCAGATGGGTGGCTTGGCTAGGAGGACTCCCATGTGTCCTGCGCCTGTGTCTCCCTCGCTGGTGAGCACAAAGGCTCCATAGGAGGGTTGTGGATCTGGCCGGTCTTGAACTCTTTCAGAGATTCTTTATCAACCCTCTTGACAAGGGACTTAAGCTGATCTGTCCCACCTCTCTCCCCTGCAGCTTTGGCATAGCAGGATTTACAGAGAGATTTTCCCACCAGTACTTGAGACCTGCATCCCCAGCAGGCATGTTCAGCTGATCGGCTGAGGTGAGCTGTGGAAGGACGAGCCGGGTCCCTGCTATGGTGCCTTGACCTAGAGGGTGAACTGTGATGCCTGGATCTGGAAGAGGAGTTCCGGCAATGGGACTTTGACGAGTCACTTCTTTTACGTGAGCTGCGGTGATCATCAGACCTTGAAGAGCTACAAAGAGGAAGAGGGACACAAGACCACAAGTGTTATGAGAGACAACAGCAATGATGTCCCCACCTACATATCCCTCCCGCAGGTCACACCCAGGGGAGAACCCCCACCATGTACCTGCTGCGGGAGAGCTAGCCACAGGCAGGCATTGACGCATCTCTTGTCCCAGGGGTCTCCTCAAGTCAGAAGGACAGATGCCTGGGGAAGTCGCCGCTTCTCACCAGTCCCACTGCGATCAATTCTGGGCCAAGGTAAGCTGCCCATGTTGGTCTTGGGGTGATAGGGCCACCTGCTAGTAGCTAGGCTATCTGGCCATTGTGCGGCTTGCCTGCCAATGGATAGGCTTCTAGCTTCCCAGCACCTCTTCCACTTTGCCCCCTCCATACCCTGCTAGTAGCTAGGGCTTATAGGAGAACTGCAACTCTTCCTCTCCATGTCGCAGCTCGGCTGGACCTGATCGCAGAAGGAGGGTCTTTGGGTAGGAAGACAATCAACTTGGTCCTTCGGAGGAGGATAAAAAAGAAACATGGCCACTGGCTCAGAGCAAAGATTTATGGGAGTGGAATCCTATAGGGTAGTAGAGGCAGGGTTAAACCCACACGTAGGCTGCCATGGAGTCTGTCAGAAAATGTGTTTTTTTCCCAATTTCTTTTTACATATTGTCAACAGTGCAGTACATCATTGTCAAATGGTGTGGAGGTGATCAGGGATACTGACTGGTGACAGTATGAAAAAAATTAAAATAAATAAATAATACATAATTTTATATGATTTTTTTTAACTTTATTTTTCTTTCCTACAATTCTTTTTACAATTTACTTTTTACATGCTATTATCACTATAGTGACACTGTACTACTTAGGGTGGTGATCAGGGTTTTTCTGACGATCACTGTTACAGCAATTGTTTGAACTTTTATGATTGGCTTTCATTCATAACGCATTGTATACTATTGTGATACGTGATTGACCACAGCTACCACATGGTACAGGGTGCTGTGATTGGCTCACTAGTCACTGGTGACCAATAACAGATCACACACCATGGTAAACAATTATGCCATGAGTGGATTTAATTTATGACTCACTTTACTAGGTTGCATGTGACCGCACAATGATCACCTGGTATCTGGGCCGCTCAGGCCCAATACCGTGCAGTGCAATTCGTTGAGTCCAGTGGACCCAGCAAATTAACAAAAGTATTTATTGGATGTGTGTAAGGGGGGTTTCAACTAAATATGTGCCAGTGGAGGGTACCATCCTTGTTACAAATATACAGGACAAAAGAGTAAATGGTAGGACTTTAAATACCCCTCCAGTCACCATGTCAGAAATAACAAAATTGTATTTTTCTATATATGATTGTATCTGTGTGATCACTGGATGGGTATTTAAAGTCCTACTATTTACTCTTTTGTGCTATACGGTGGACACATCAGTCACAGATCACTCTGCTGCATACCTCAGGGGGCTCACCAGTGCACACGAGTGACGCACTGGTACATCGCGGTGCCTGCCCAAGCCACCAGCCAGCAGTAAAATTATTGTTGGCCGTTTGTCGAGCGGTTAAAGCAGAACCCCGGGAAAAAAAGTTTTTCAATGTCCTTGTTGCTGATCTCCTACCTTCACCAACTATGCCCTCCATCTTCTGCTGAGCTCTGTAGTTCCTTTTCAATAGCCTACTGAACTTGCTGGAAAACCATTATCCCCCTGCGATTTCCTGTTTGCAAGACAACTGGCCATTCTCCTTCCTGTATCCTCAGCCAGTAGTCTTGTACCCGCCTTCCTGTAGTTTTCTAATAGCCAGCAGGCATTTCTATTTCCGCCCAAAGAGGTGGTTTCCTCTCCTCGTCCCTCTTCCTCCTCTGCTCCCCCCGTGCCCACCCACAGGCCATCTCTCATCATCGGGGTACTGCTTAGGTCAAGGCCGTCTTTATTATTGATTGGACCCAGGGCAGACATTTTCTTGGCCCCCCTAATCATACCCCTAACCCCCTCCCCTCTGAGACATACAACAGATAGCAGATAGACTTAAAACCAATATACTTCAGGAGATCAGGCAGTGATTGCGATCAGTTGCCAGAGGTAACAGCATATCATAACTGCTCACTGACTGGTTGCTAGACATTACAGTACACATTATGGCTCACTGATTGATTAGTTGCTAGAGGTTACAGCACATCATTTCTGCTTGCTGATTGGTTACTAGAGGTTACTACACATTATTACTGTTCACTGATTGGTTGCTATAGGTTACTGCTTATCACTACCACTCACTGATTGGCTGAGAGGCAGCAGGGGGTGGGTGGAGCAACTAGTCACTGTTGCAGCCCTGCAGTGTATTTGATTATTCAACAATCCTGTCCACCTCCTGCTCAAAATAAACACTGGTCAGGACATAGACATCCGGGCACCCAGAAACCACCCTATCATGAACCCATGGAGCATTCATACAGTCAATGTATCTCAAAAAGAAAATCATAAAACATTTCTAAATTAAAACTTTGTTATAAATATAATTCCCCAAATATATTAAAGTACAAATCACATCTTACACCTTCCCAGTTAATAAAGACAACATTGTCTTAACCTATTAAAAAATGCAGCCTGGACAATACTAGCCTAAAATTGAATATGCCTAGGATGGGATCATATTGAGAGCCCTCCTATGTACAGGTAGCAGAATCCAGGCATATACTCCTACAGCAAGAAAATGTAATCATGAAGCAAGAGTCATACATAAGATCAATGCATAAATAATGCTTGGGTTTTCCGGCACTAACAGTCCTTCTCACAATTGAAACTTATGTCCATAAAAGTGGATAAACATACAGCTTTTTAAACAATTGTTTTACCAGAATATCATAAAAGTGTTATAATATGGAGAGTGCATGCGCGGAAGCTCCGACATGGACGCCTGATCCAGAGCTCCGCAACGCCACCAGCCGAAAGAGCCCGCTCTGACTCTCTGAGCCCACAGAGACCGACACTAAGGGGTGATCTCACCCTGTATGGCAGGTCCGGCAGCTAAGAAGGAGCTTTTCCCCCCACGCGCGGTGGCTC
Source organism: Glandirana rugosa (assembly GCA_018402905.1). Lineage (NCBI taxonomy): Eukaryota > Metazoa > Chordata > Amphibia > Anura > Ranidae > Glandirana > Glandirana rugosa. The sequence continues at coordinate 1,019,231 of BLSH010416536.1, forward strand.
CCTCTCCTGGGTGTACCAAGATGGCCGCCGCTCCGGATCCCGCAGCAGGCCTCCATGAGGCTCACAGCATCTTCTCTCCGAGTGGAAACCTAGCATTGGAGCACAGGCAAGTGATCACTCCAGCCACCCTCAACTTTACACCCACGGCACAAGCTAGCCTGATACAGATGTCCACTCCATCACCCACTTCCACTGAATCCTTACTAGGCCGCATGCAGGGTGATCCCGGACCTACTCCCCTGGGACAGGACATTCATATTTACCAGACCCCAGGCACACCTAATCAAAATATCTCCACTCCAGTAGATGAACTATACCAGAAATTTTCAATGCTTCTGGAGAGGGGCCTAGCCAATACAGTAGAGAAAATCACAGGGGAAATTAAAACGGACTTTCAGATGCTGGGTCTGAGAATGGAAGCGATTGAAAATAAATTGGATCGCACTGCAGTGGCTTCCAATCAAAATTCTGACCTTATTTCCACACTACAGGACCAGCTTGACACTGCCATGTCAAGAATTGATGATTTAGAGAACAGGTCCAGGAGGTATAATTTCAGAGTAAGAGGTCTTTCTGAAAATATCTCAGATATCACTGGAGCTATTCAGGAGCTGATTAATAACTTGCTTCCCAACACCCCGGCCCACCGTCTGGAAATGGACAGGGCCCACAGAGCTCTTGGTCCCCCCAGGAAGGATGGCTCCCCAAGGGACATTATAGTAAAGCCCCATTTTTATGCCATCAAGGAGGGGGTCATGAAATACTCACGAACAACAGACAAGATTATTTGTAAAGGACATCAAGTGCAAATTTTTGCGGACCTTTCACCATCAACTATTCAATGCCGTAGAACCCTTAAACCACTCCTGAATGTTTTGTCACAAAAAGAGATCAAATACAAATGGTCTTTTCCCTTTGCAGTCAAATTCTCTCTTAAAGGACGGGAATACGCTTTCTCTTCTCTCCAGGAGGGAGAGAGACTGTTCCTTCACCTGAAACTTATTTCACAGGAAGCAGACATGGAGGTTTCCAACGCTACTACAAGTTCTGCCAAAAGACTATCACCTACAAGTCCCAGAATGCCTCTATGGGAGAAAGCCAAACCGAAAAGAGTCAAGGACAATGGACTGACTTGATACCAAGACTCTACCTTAAGCCTTCAGGCTCATTCAAGTCCCCTCTATGGGTCAACGACTTTTCGTAGTCCAGGGCTCAGCAAGCCCTACTGGACCTTGGGGAATTTCCCCAATTTAAGTTTGGGAAGACCTTCCTATTTTCTGTTGCCAATTGCATTACTCTCTTAAGTTTTTGTTAGTGAATTGTGATTACCCTGAGCATATTTGGTGTGCTCCAGAATACTCTGAGAGGACCCCTCCTCTTTGGATTATCTTCTCAGAGTCTCCTGCTGGGGTCTCAAGGGAGGAGTCATCCCTACTCAAAGATAGCTCTCTCCCCCCGCTTCGTAGTGTTGGGGTAGGAGATTATCCCTGCCATAACGGGCCATAGAGGTCCTAAATATCTGCTGGATCATAACTCAGGGACCAGTTTGTGAATTATTTGTTAATATTTTCTTCTTCTTCACAGGGCTCTTTGACTGGGGGGCGGTTCCCATGTGCCTCCACCTGTTTCTTTGACACCCAATGGTTCTGAGAGACAGGAAGCCTGGCCCTTTTTGCCAGGCAAATTTTGATTTTGATGGGAAGACCAAGGAGTTGTTCTCCCTCCTGGGTCACTTTTCCCTTTGCTGGAGAACTATATTAATGTTATTACAGCTTAACCATAAAATCTTCTCCTTTCTCTCTAAATCCCCCTCTTCTCCTTCTCCTACTCTCTTCTTATCACAGCAGTCCTTTATTCAGCTTATGTGCTCTCATATCTTTTTCTTCTTTCTCAGTGTCGCAGTCTGCTTGGTTGCTATCTCCGTCACCAGCTACAGGGACTCGGAATGCCAACTAGCTCGGTCATCTTTCGGAGTCGGTAGGGCTTCCCAGGGTTGGGTAAGTGACCACAGAGATAGACAACCTCTTTTTTACGACTTCAATGGCTGACCACAATCATCTTCCCCTCCGTATAGCTACGCACAATGTTCAAGGCATTAACTCACCCGTTAAACGCAGAAAGTTATGTGACCTATACAAGTCACTTAAATTTGATATCATTCTGCTACAAGAAACTAATTTCCCGCTACAATATAATCCCAAGTTTTTACACTCCAACTTCACACAATTTTTTTTTGGCCAACGCAGCCACTAAAACCAAAGGTGTGGCGATCCTTGTGTCCAATAAATGCAACTTCACATGGATCTCGGATTATAGAGACCCTGAGGGACGGTTCATTCTAGTTAAGGGGTTAGCAGAAGGTCAACTAGTTACGTTGTTCTCATATTACACTCCAAATAAAGGACAAGCTAACTTCTTCCACCGCCTTCTAGAAACTTTGTCCCCCTTGCTGGAAGGTACGGTCCTCTTCGGAGGCGATTCTAACGTGGCCTTCGACCAGAGCCTGGATAAGACGAGACCCATGGGAAGTCAATTGGCTCGGCCAACTAAAGCTAGTCTTCGCATAGCCAAACTGCTTCATTCCCATAACTTAGTTGATGTGTGGAGGGAAATGAATCCCTCAACAAGGGACTACACACACTTCTCGCATCCGCACAGTTCCTAGGCTAGAATTGATCATCTATTTCCCTGCTTCCACTGTGGAGTCTCTTTAGTTAGAGATAGGTCTGGAGGACGCAGGGAGCCTTGACGGGGCCCTCCAGCTTACACATGCATTAATTAATGTGTGTAACCAATCCCCTGCTTTTAACGCATACTGTTAGACAGGTCAATTTGGATGGTCGCAAGCTGGTCGGTAAGTGAGCTTGGTTTTTCCTTGGATTTATTCCTTGGCTGTTTGTTTGTCTATTTGCTGCCCTCCAATGCTCCTCACTTCACAGACTAGTTATAGGTGGAGGCAGTGGTTCTCTCTTTTTTGGACGTTTTGTATTGGTTGGGGAAACGCACTAACACCTTTGCAGTTATTTAGCTACCTGCTGGGTGTCTGGTGCGTCCCTATAACCATAGGAGGGATGGGCTACCTCCACACCACCTGCCTTCATCTATCTCATCAAGATGCATGTGCTTCCACTGTGGAGTCTCTTTAGTTAGAGATAGGTCTGGAGGACGCAGGGAGCCTTGACGGGGCCCTCCAGCTTACACATGCATTAATTAATGTGTGTAACCAATCCCCTGCTTTTAACGCATACTGTTAGACAGGTCAATTTGGATGGTCGCAAGCTGGTCGGTAAGTGAGCTTGGTTTTTCCTTGGATTTATTCCTTGGCTGTTTGTTTGTCTATTAAGGGAATCATGTGCGGTCAACAGGAGCACAAATGTGGCCTGTTCGCAGATGATGTTCTTTTATTCATAACATCTCCTATAACCACTCTCCCTATTCTCCAGCGTCTATTAGAGGTCTTCCATAAAATCTCAGGTCTTCAGGTTAACTATAACAAGTCTCAGGCTCTGAATGTCTCATTGCATCCAGAAACCGTTCTTCTGTTAAAGAAGATCTTTCAGTTTGAATGGAGTGACACTTTTATTAGATACTTAGGAATTAACCTCACACCCAAATTTGAAACCCTCTATACCCAATATTACCCACACATGTTCCGCAAATTACAGTCTGACTTGCTTTCCTGGTCGAAACAGAATTTTTCCTGGTTAGGCAAAATAAACTCAATAAAAATGACTTTATTGCCCAGGCTACTTTATCTCTTCCGTTCTCTTCCTATCCCAATAAGTAAGGACCATCTAGCCTCGTTTCAAAGCAAAATTATCAAATTCATTTGGGGAAAGGCGGGGTACAGGATCTCACAAAAGTATCTTTATCACCATAGAAGTAAGGGGGCCCTAGGTGTACCACACCTCATTAAATATTTCTACGCGGCTAGATTAGCCCAAATGTCCTTAGTCTACACTAAATTTGAAAGACCTGATTGGGTGAGTATGGAGAGGCAGGCCATACCGAGGCATACACTGGACTTTGTTCTATGGTGTCCTCCTAAAAGTAGACCTCCGATCCTGGCCCCTACCCTCTCACATGCTCTGGCTTTGTGGGACAAATTAAGCCGACTCCCATCACTAGTGTCCCCAATCAAACCTTTAGCACATCTGTTCCATAATCCAGTCTTCCCGCCGGGCATGAATATCAAAGCCTTCAAATGGTGGCTGGACAAAGGACTTTATCGCATAGGGCACTTTTATACTTCTTCGGGCCCGATTACTCTAAGTTTCTGTAAGCGCAAACTAGACTTACCTGATTCGGAAAGGTTCAGGTTCCATCAAATTTCTAATTTTCTACACAAGATCTGGACAGATAAACCTCTCCCCCCCAACTTTACTACCTATGAAAGGTGATGTGGTCAGCCTATTGAACAAAGGGGTGGTATCTCGGTCATTTACGGGGCGCTTACCCAACCTGTGGAGAAATCCGCCTTCATGAAAGACTGGGAAATGGATCTCAACTTTAAATGGGAGATAGAGAAATGGCACACAGCATTCTTTAAATCATTCAGGGGGGTCCTAAATACAACTATATCCGAAGCCAGTATTAAGGTAATCACGAGATGGTATCTCACTCCGGTAAGGTTATCTAAAATTTATCCTTCGGCGACTCCACTGTGCTTCAGGGGATGTCAGTTGACAGGTAACATGACACATATTTGGTGGGAATGTCCCAGAATAAGACCCTTCTGGTTTAAAATATTCTCACTAATCAAAAAGGTCACAGATATTCAACTTCCGAGATCCCCTACCATTGCCTTGTTAAATGAGCATATTCCCAGGATCCCCAAGCCAGCCTGCAAATTGATCCACCACATTTTCTTAGCAGCCAAAATAACCATCGCTGGGGCATGGAAACAACAGAATGTCTCCCTGAGAGCGGCCAAACGGAAAATTTCTTGGCTTATGGCTCAAGAGAAAATAGCCAATTCTATTTCCAACAATAAACAACATTTCGAGGCGGTTTGGGAACCCTGGGCAATATTTAGGGGTATTTCCTTAGGCCCAGGCATTTAGGCTATTCAACTCTTTGGAAAGAGAATACCAGGTCAGGCGCGACACTTCCTTTCTCCTTTCTTAAGAATCAGTCTTAAATTATTCAGTTTCTTCCGTTCTAAGTCATCTTTCTATCTTGCTCTCCCCTCCTTTTCTTCTTTTCTCTTTCTCTTTCTAATACCTTCTCCCTAGATCTTCACTCCCTTAACACACTATTCCCTGTAGGAATTGGGCAGGAAACATAGATGACCTCATTTTCTGAGGTTCTTTTAACAGGACTCATTAAGGAGTATTTGCGGGAGTACGTTCTTCCAGTTCAAAGCAGATAAGTCAGGCTTCATCGCCTCTAGGGGGGGTTCCCTGGTCCTCTGGCATAAGTTCCCTTATGGGGTGCTGGGTTCCTGGGAAGTCCCCTCTCTCTCTAACTCACGCTTAGTTTCCCAGTCTCAAATGGGGAAGCTACTTCTTAGCCAACGACTAGCATCAAAGGATTTCCTGTCTAGGCGCTATTGGATTTCAGTTTCTCCCTTTCGACTTAAAATATTTGTGAATGTTAGTTATGAGCTTATGTTTGCATGTTTATATAACCTCATTAATATTTTTGCAATATAAAGAGGAAAATTCCGCCCTCTTCCCTCATCACAGCTAGCTTGTGCTGGGGTGATTGAAGAAATGTCCTAGCACTCTTCTTTACATGTTAATTTGCCTGATGATGGGTATGCCATCTATTAAGTAGACCACCATTATATATATGCGTTGTACAATCTATGGCATAAGCTGTCATGTGATGGTCTTCAGATTTACTGTTCAATAAGCAAAGACAATGTATACTTTATTTCTTGTATATGTTAAAAATTAATAAATACATTGAAATGAAAAAAGTGTTATAATACACCAACTGGTCCAAGCAAAGGAGTGAAGAGGATCATGCAGACAGACTAGATTGCTTTACCACCACCAATCTTGCAAATTATGTCCCATTGCACTGTATTTACATATACATATAGGCTAATTGCAGGCTTGAAATAACCATAGCTTGTGCGACAGAGGCTTATGCAGAATATTAGAGCTGCATTGAAATGCACAGGTCGGCTCAAGCAGATTGGATACAATAAGAAGGCTAATGCAGAGTAAAGTAGCAAAGTGCACTTGGTCTTTATTTAGTCCCCACCTTAGGGCTTAGTATGTTAGGCAGGATTCTCCACACTCTATAAGAGTACAAACTTGGGATGGGTGGAATACATGTCCACTATATAGCAGCACTATCAAGGCACTGTTCCTCAGAACACTGTTAAGAATAGTGACAGTGCTATATCCTTATACAAGGGGCTAAACTACAGAAAAATCCTTGCACAGTGGACAGCACACAAATTTGATGTCCTGGATAGAGTTGAGCGAACCCGGACTGTAAAGTTCGAGTCCGTACCGAACTTTGGGGTGTCCGGTACCCGGACCCGGACCCGGACTTTTCAAAAAAAGTCCGGGTTCGGGTCCGGTGTTCTGGTAATTTTAATGAAAAATCTTAAAAATGCTGTAAAAAAGCCCAGGAAGGTCCTAGAGGTCTGCAAAAGGAAGGAAAATGTGGGTAAGGGTGGGACAAATGCCCTACAAAGAAATGGGGACAGGGAAATAACTTTAAATATTTTTAAAAAAATAAAAACATAAAAATGCAAAAATGGAGATCATCTTCAAAATGGGTCTGAAAAGTATTAATTAACATTAGAGGCCATAGAACTGTTCTAAAATCATCTTCAAACTGTGTCCAAAAAGTATAAATAAGCCCGGAGTACCCATATCACTGTTCTGCAAAATGTGTGTATCACTTTAAATCAAACCGTCAAACATTG
>BLSH010416536.1:1043868-1063888 GCA_018402905.1 Glandirana rugosa
TTGGAGACGTATACTGAGACTCGTGTACGTGAGTTGAAGAAACCAGTTGGTACCGCTCCTGACAAGACTCATCTTGGACAGGACAATTTAACGACATACCAGAACCGGTGTCACGACATCGAGTCAAAGTCCCAGAACCGAAGAATATCGGATCCGGTAGAAATATATCTGGTTGTTAATAAAAAAAGTCCAGGACTCTCTCAAGAAACAGGTACTCCACGGTATCACTTGAAGGTCACTGGTCATACTCTCTTATTCTCGCTTTTGTGGTTTAAATTGTGTGGACGAGGGATAAGTGTGGACTCTGGGACATTATGATTGCTCAATGTACCGATTAACCCGGGTTAAACCTGTAAATTTCTGTCCCCTCAAAATAACTCAACACACAGCCATTAATGTCTAAACTGCTGGCAACAAAAGTGAGTACACCACTAAGTGAAAATGTCCAAATTGGGCCCAATTAGCCATGTAACTCGTTAGTATTACAGGGTCTCAGGTGTGAATAGGGAGCAGGTGTGTTAAATTTGGTGTTTTCGCTCTTATTCTCTCATACTGGTCACTGGAAGTTCACTATGGCACCTCATGGACAAAGAACTCTCTCAGGACCTGAAAAAAATAATTGTTGGTCTATATAAAGATGGCCTAGGCTATAAGAAGCCAAGACCCTGAAACTGAGCTACAGCACTGTGGCCAAGACCATACAGCAATTTAACAGGACAGGTTCTACTCAGAACAGTCCTCGCCATGGTTGACCAAAGAAGTTGAGTGCATGTGCTCAGAGTCATATGCAGAGGTTGTTTTTGGGAAATAGACATATGACTGCTGCCAGTATTGCTGCAGAGGTTGAAGGGGTGGGGGGTCAGCCTGTCAGTACTCAGACCATATGCCGCACACTGCATTAAATTGGTCTGCATGGTCTTCTCAGAAGGAAGCCTGTTCTAAAGATTATGCACAAGATAGCCCCCAAACAGTTTTCTGAAGACAAGCAGACTAAGGACATGGATTACTGGAACCTGTGGTCTGATGAGATCAAGATAAACTTATTTGGTTCAGATGGTGTCAATGCCTGTGTGGCGGCATCCAGGTGTGGAATACAAAGACAAGTGAGTCTTGCCTACAGACAAGCATGGTGGTGGAAGTGTCATGGTCTGGGGCTGCATGAGTGCTGCCATCACTGGAGCACTACAGTTCATTGAGGGAACCATAAATGCCAACATGGACTGTGACGTACTGAAGCAAAGCATGAGCCCCTCCCTTCGGAGACTGGGCTGAATGGGCAATATTCCAACATGATAACAACCTCAAACACACCTCCAAGATGACCACTGCCTTGCTAAAGAAACTGAGGATAGGTGATGGACTGGCCAAGCATGTCTCCAGACCTAAACCCTATTGAGCATCTGTGAGGCATCCTCAAATGGAAGGTGGAGGAGCGCAAGGTCTCTAACAGCCACCAGCTCTGTGATGTCATCATGGAGGAGTGGAAGAGGACTCAAGTGGCAACCTGTGAAGCTCTGGTGAACTCCATGCCCAAGAGGGTTAAGGTAGTGCTGAAAAATAATGATGGCCACACAAAATATTTACACTGTTGGGCCCAATTCAGATACCTTCACATAGGGATGTACTCACTTTTGTTGCCAGTTGTTTAGACATTAATGGCTGTGTTGAGTTATTTTGAGGGGACAGCAAATTTACACTGTTATACAAGCTGTACACTGACTACTTTACATGGTAGCAAAGTGTCATTTCTTCAATGTTGTCACATGAAAAGATATAATAAAATATTTACAAAAATGTGAGCGGTGTACCCCTGTAACGGCTAAATCTGTGTCTGTGTAGTTTGTTCAAACCTTAATACCATAAATAATAACATGTTATTATATGGTTTTTCTTTCCAAAGAGAAAACCTCTTGGCTGAGTAGTTGAGACCCATAACATTAAGAGATAGACATTTCAGCAGCATTGGAGAAGCATAGTGACTGGTTGGCGATGATTTGGGCACTGTAGGGGTCTTAACCATTAAAGACGCCTAGGGCACAAATGGTATAATAAAAGAGGGTTGTCTATGCAGGGTACAAAGGCCAGGCTTGCATTGGAGAACCAACTGAATGCTGCAATAAACAAAACTTGGGAAGGAATAAACAGTAAGAAGAGTCTAAGAAGGTGACCCATATTGAGGGCCATGCACAGAAACGAAACAGTCTGCGATGGAGTTGAACAGGAGGACAAACAAGAAGAAAGGAAAAGGCCTGTTCAGGGCCGGGGATAAGGTTGTTGGGCTGATGATTCAGGAACCTCCAGAGGCATTCAATTTCGCAGAACGCTTGCCGGAGACCACTTGCCATTCTGGTTGCACCGGGCCTGGGTGTTCATTGTGCCGTTCCACAATGGTACAATGCCCCATTGCCTCAGGGAAAGCATGCCCCCCTCCAGGGTGTTAAGGCAGGTGGTGGCCCCATTGTGCGTGACTAATAGGGTTGCCGAATATTTTCACCTGCATGAGATCTTGTGGTTTCGCGGGGCCTTTGTCACTTTTGCTAAATTCTTGCGGCATTGAAGGGTATGTTGCGAGAGGTCTGGAAGCAGCTGCACAAAAGAATAGGGTTCAGGGTGGACTTTCAGTTGGCTGGGGGCGAATTGAATTTTTCTTTTGTTTGCAAAAAGTGGATCCTTAACAGGGCATCACTCTGACCCTCCTGGGGGGAGGAAGGAAGGTTTTGACAGTCTGTGTATTCTATCAATGAGGAGGTCCATAGGGGTCTGAGAGGGGACCAGGATAGAGAAGAGAGTGTGGATGTATTGCATCAGCTGGTCCGACGAGATTGAGTCCGGGACCCCTCTTATTTTATATTGTTTCTCCTGGACCTGTCCTCCAGGTCAGCCACTTTGTTCTTCAGCCACATGATATCCTCAGAGTAGGCCTCATGGGCATCAACCACAGTGTTAAAGGAGACAAACACTTGAAACATAGATGTTTCAACCCTTTCCACTCTATCCCGCAGGGATAGAAGCATGCCCTTTAATACTGTGTCAGAGACTGGTTGGCCATTTGTGGGAAATGCAGCAATGGCATCTGCCTTGGCTGCAGGGCCAGAGGCCTGGGCAGGGCTTTCTTCCATATTGCCAGCTGGACTGTTAATGCTCAAAGACTCCCTGAGGGCTTTAGATTTGGCCGGGCTGTGGATGTAGTAGAGAAGCCAAAGGGGCCTCCACTGTTGGGTGGAGAAGAGGATGGCCCTGTTGTTTCTCTGGAGCTGCTTGGGTGCAGGCCTCCTTGCTGTGTGTGCGGGCCACTGCCGCCACCATTTTGTTGGAGCTCGCGGCTCTGTGAGACAAAAAAAATGGCCAGCTTGCCAGGCTGCGGCAGGTCCTTCTTACGGCGGGTTATGCCCTGTGCTGCAGTGGATCTCCTGGGACAGGTGGTGAGTGGATGTGGCATTGGAGGAGCCCGATATCGCTGATTGCCCCCAGCGGTGAATGGAGCTTCACTCCAGGAGTATATAATGAGTTTGGAAACTCTATTCGATTTTAATCAACTAAAATGATTTAGTTGACTAAAATGTACTTCTTATTTTAGTCGACTAAAATGTGACCAAAACTAAAACAATATAAATGACTGAACTATGACTAAAACTAAAATGGCAATATTAGTCAAAAGACTATGACTAAAACTACATTGAAATATGATGTCAAAATTAACACTTCTCCTCACCGACATGGGAACAAGTTGATTTGCGGCGGGTCCCCTCTGGCAGGGTAACCCCCATGTTCAGGAGGAGAGTGCATGCCTACCTCTACTTTCCTGACCAGTCAGAATGCATGCTTGGGTTAGGGTTTGATATGGATTTTTAGGGGGAACTTCTCCTTTTTTCTTCTCACTTTTTGACATGCGGTTCTCCCCTAAGATCCATACCAGGCCTGAAGGGTCTGGTATAGAATATGGGGTCAACTCCACCCTTTTTTTCTTCTTTTTTTGCATGGGGTCGCCCTTAAAATTAACCCAAGATTTAAAGGGCCCGTTATGAATTGGCCCCAAGCTATTTTTTGTTTACCACCCCTGCCTCTTTGCTTTCATGGCCGTGGAATCTCAGCCATGTAAGTGAATGGGGCTTGTGATGTCACTATCACTAGTCACTCGGCAGTTCCTGCACCTGTCAGTGTGCTTAACAACCATTGACAGCAGGAAGATTTAATATATAATAGCAAAAGTAATACTGTTATTAATAATGGAATTTGGCTCCCTGAGAACAGACAAATGCTTTGCCATTCATCTGAATGCCAAAACAGCCAAAATTCCGTCCGCACTTGAGTTCAGATCAAACATTGAGCTCATCCCTATCTATAGAGTACCTTTTAGAAATAAGTAATAAGGGTATGAGGTACATATGTTTCTTGTGCTCATTTCTGCCAGGGCAGACCCCAATGAGTGCTAACCTCGGCTTGTCTCAGTCCTTTGACCTGGTTCATCATGTACCATGCTATTTGATGCTTCAATAAATGAAGATGCTTTTTCGTACTTCCTTTGAGGTGCAGTCGTTCCTTTTTCTACATGGTCCGTAATCAGGTCAAAGTGTCTACCCAGCAAATAATATTGAAGGAAGTCTAAAGCCCACTTCTCCGCTAGACACTCTTTCTCAATGGTGGCATAATTATCTTCGTGGGGTTTCAGTTTCCTGCTAAGATAAATTAATGGGTGCTCTTCCCCCTTCCAGACCTGGGACAACACTGCATCTAAGCCTATGTCTGACGCATCAGTCTGTACCACAAAGTCCTTAGTGAAGTCAGGGGAGTACAGCACTGGTTGGCTTCATAAGGCTTTTTTTTTAAGCCTGGAAGGCTGCTTCAGCCTCCAGGGTCCATTTCACCATGATAGACTCTTTCCCTTTTGTCAGGTTGGTTGGGGCACAGCCTGCGAAAAAGTGAGTAATGAATCGCCGATAGTATCCAGCAATTCCAAGGAACGCTTGAATCTGCTTCTTATTGTTGGGGTTCCACAATAGACCCCACTGATTGCCTCCATGGCAACGCAGCACACCTGCTTTGCAGGAGTGAGAGCGTCGGGCAGTCAGGCTGGGGTGACGTCATCAGCCGGCGGCCGGGCCATGCTGAACGTCCCCCAGCTGGAGGAGGTATATAAAGCATGGAAGCAGCCATTAGTGCTGCAGGCGGCGGAGGAGAGACACAAACAGCACGTGCAACAAAGGTATGGACTGGCAGTTGAAAGGGGTTAGATGAAGGGACCTGTGTGAACTTTTTTCAAACGATATGCACTGTTATTTAGATGGACGGCTGCACACACCTCAATTGGTGTGTGTGATTGAACATACTGAGAGTTACAGCTGATCCAAAGGGTGGCCCATGTATAAGTCTATCTAGTAAGTATAGGGTTTGTCCTTATGCCAATTTTTATGTAAAGTTATGCGAGTTACAGACCCCTGTGTTGCTTGTCCCTCCTTCCTTTTTCTCCTCCTCCCCCCTCCCCTCTCTTGTATGGGGAGCAGGTTGGTTCAAGCACAAAATGATTATTCATGTTGAACAGAGGTATGGATTCTATGCTATCAGTTTAGATGGCTAGTTTAAATGGCATATATTTAATATATTTTTGTCTTTATGCTATCACTTCATACGGCCCATTTTAAAAGGCATAGCAGGTGTGTTGCATATATTCAGTATATATTTTTGTCTCCTTTCATCTAGAACCTAGAGTATCCAACTATCCAAATTCAAGTTTGTGCAGGATATGTGCCATCTCCTTTCTCTCCCCCACTACACCTTACCTGTCCGTCCGTCCACGTGGACGGCAGTCTATGGTACTTACGCAGAAAGTAAGCACCACTATACACTAAAAGGGAATAACTATGGGAAATATTTGTAAATGAAATTAGAGGATAAATAGCATTTACCTGTTACTTGATACAAGACTAGCATCCTCTCTCAAAATACAAAATAAAACTATTTACTACAAATTATAAATAATGACTATATTGAAAACAAAGATGGTAATGAGATATAAACAGATTACTGTTATCTTAATAGTACATCCTCCCATGCTCGCCCCGGGGAACATCAGACTATAGGCCGTGGTGAACCGGTTTGGATTTACAGGTAGGCGACAGGATTGGTGCGGGCTACACATGTGTAGCGAATAATGTTGCATATATTATAGAAGTTAAGATGTGATGATCATGTTAAGAATGAACTAATACTTATTGTTTATTGTAGTACACAGTTAATATCGTGCATTCTCCTGAAGAAGCGGGATAACTGCGAAACTTGTCGGGAAGCACTGGTGTAATGACTGTGAGAAAATAAATCCAACTGTCATCCATCAATTGGGATGGTGATGTAATCAATGTGATTTTTAAAAAAAGATTAATATATGTTTGTATTCAATAAATATATTTGTTTTTACATAATCAACTAATATATTTTTGTAAGTGAGAACTGAACACAGTATTCTAAGTGAGGTATCACTAAAGATCTATATAGATAAATCAGAACCTCCTTCCTCCTGCTGGTGATCCCTCTACTGATACATCCCAGAATTCTATTTGCTTTTTGCTCTGCCTGGTCACACTGTTTGCTCATTTTGCAGTCATCTGAAATAAGCACCACCAAATCTTTTTCTTCTGTAGTGCCGGCTAACACTGTACCCCCAATGCTGTACTCTCTAAGCGGATTCTTTTTTTCCCTAGATGCATTATTTTACATTTAGAAATATTGAACTGAAGTCTCCACTGCTTTGACCAATCTTTCAGCAATGCCAAATCATGTTCCATGTTACAGACTCCTCCAGGGATATCAACCCTATTACACACCTTTGTATCATCAGCAAAGAGACATACCTTGCCCAACAAACCTTTAGTTATATCACTTACATATTGGTTAAATAGAACAGGACCCAGTGCAGAGCCCTGTGGTACCCCACTAGTGACTGGTCTCTGTTCTGAGTGAACCCTCTGGTGATTCTATATACTCCTCTGGTGATGCTATATACTCCTCTGGTGATGCTATATACCCCTCTGGTGATGCCGTATATACCCCTCTGGTGATGCTGTATATACCCCTCTGGCCATGCTATATACCCCTCTGGTGATGCTGTATATACTCCCCTGGTGATACTATATACTCCTCTGGTGATACTATATACTCCTCTGGTGATACTATATACTACTCTGGTGATGCTATATATACTCCTCTGGTGATGCTATATACCCCTCTGGTGAGGCTACATACCTCTCTGGTAATTTTATACACCCCTCGGGTGCTGCTGTATATACTCCTATCTGGCAATGCTGTATACCATATCTAGTGATGCTGGCCTGTATAGTCGAGACACAGTTGGTGGAATCTATAAAGGGTGGGGTCAAAAAGGAAGGGCTGGGTCTGGCGCCCCCCCATCCTAAAGTTTCACCAGCCGCCACTGTTGACAACCCTCCTCGATGGTAGGGAAAGTCTCAGAATTCATCTGGTCCTCAAAGAGGCAGCAGAGGATTAGATATCTTGAGGATATTATATACCCCTCTGGTGATGCTATATGCTCATCTGGTGATACTATATACTCCTCTGGTGATACTATATAATCCTCTGGCGATGCTATATACCCCTCTGGTGATGCTATATACTTCTCTGGTGACGCTATATACTCCTCTGGTGATACTATATACCCCTCTGGGGATACTATATACCCCTCTGGTGATGCTATATACTCCTCTGGTGATGCTATATACCCCTCTGGTGATGCTATATACCCCTCTAAGAAACATGGAAACATAGAAAAGTGACGGCAGAAAAAGAATGAGTAGTCCAACGAGTCTGCCTTTTTTTTGTGAGTTTTTTTTGTTTTTTGTTTTTTGTTTTTTCCCAGTAACCCTGTTATCTGACTATAGATTTATGTTTATTCCTAGCATGTTTGAAGCAATTTACTGTTGACTGTCAAACATACTCTGTTGGTAGTTTATTCCAATCATCAACCACCCTTTCAGTAAATAAATACCTTCTAAGATTAGTTTTGAACTTCCCTCCAGTTAGTTTGAGGTCATGTTCCCGTGTTCTTGATTTTGGTTTCATATTGAAAGGACTGCCCTCCTGATCCTTATTCACCCCCTTGATGTATTTAAAGGTTTCAGTCATGTCTCCCCTTTCCCTTCTTTCCTCCAGACTGTACATATTAAGTTCCTGAAGTTGCTCCTGATATATTTTATCCCATAGACCTTTCACCATTTTTGTTACCCGTCTCTGAACTTGTTCTATCTTATCAATATCTTTTGTAAGTGAGGTCTCCAGAACTGAACACAGTATTCTAAGTGAGGTCTCACTAAAGATCTATATAGAGAAATCAGAACCTCCTTCCTCCTACTTGTGATCCCTCTACTGATACATACCAGAATTATATTTGCTTTTCTCACTGCCTGGTCACACTGTTTGCTCATTTTGCAATCATCTGAAATAAGCACCCCCAAATCTTTTTCTTCTGTAGTGCTGGCTAACACTGTGCCCCCAATGCTGTACTCTCTAAGCGGATTCTTATTCCCTAGGTGCATTATTTTACATTTAAAAATATTGAACTGAAGTCTCCACTGCTTTGACCAATCTTTCAGCAATGTCAAATCATGTTCCATGTTACAGACACCTCCAGGGATATCAACCCTATTACACACCTTTGTATCATCAGCAAAGAGACATACCTTGCCCAACAAACCTTTAGTTATATCACTTACATATAGGTTAAATAGAACAGGACCCAGTACAGAGCCCTGTGGTACCCTACTAGTGACTGGTCTCTGTTCTGAGTGAACCCTCTGGTGATGCTATATACTCCTCTGGTGATGCAATATACTCCTCTGGTGATGCTATATACCCCTCTGGTGATGCTGTATATACCCCTATGTTGATGCTGTATATACTCCCCTGGTGATACTATATACTCCTCTGTTGATACTATACACGACTCTGGTGATGCTATATATACTCCTCTGGTGATGCTATATACCCCTCTGGTGATGCTATATGCCCCTCTGGTAATGCTATACACCCCTCGGGTGATGCTATATATACTCCTATCTGGCAATGCTGTATACCCTATCTAGTGATGCTGGCCTATATAGTCCTGACACAATTGGTGGAATCTATAAGGGGTGGGGTCAAAAGGGAAGGGTGGGGCCTGGCGCCCCTCCATCCTAAAGTTTCACCAGCCGTCACTGTTGATATCCCTCCTCGATGGTAGGGAAAGTCTCAGAATTCATCATGTCCTCAAAGAGGAAGCAGAGGATGAAATATCTTGAGGATACTATATACCCCTCTGGTGATGCTATATACTCCTCTGGTGATACTATATACTCCTCTGGTGATGCTATATATCTCTCTGGTGATGCTATATACCCCTCTGGTGATGCTATATACCCCTCTGGTGATGCTATATACCCCTCTAGCGATGCTGTATATACTCCCCTGGTGATACTATATACTCCTCTATTGATACTATATACGACTCTGGTGATGCTATATACCCCTCTGGTGATGCTGTAAATACCCCTCTGGTGATACTATATACTCCTCTGTTGATACTATATACGACTCTGGTGATGCTATATATACTCCTCTGGTGATGCTATATACCCCTCTGGTGATGCTATATGCCCCTTTGGTAATGCGATACACCCCTCGGGTGATGCTATATATACTCCTATCTGGCAATGCTGTATACCCTGTCTAGTGATGCTGGCCTATATAGTCCTGACACAGTCGGTGGAATCTATAAGGGGTGGGGTCAAGAGGGAAGGGTGGGGTCTGGCGCCCCTCCATCCTAAAGTTTCACCAGCCGTCACTGTTGATATCCCTCCTCGATGGTAGGGTAAGTCTCAGAATTTATCATGTCCTCAAAGAGGAAGCAGAGGATGAAATATCTTGAGGATACTATATACCCCTCTGGTGATGCTATATACTCCTCTGGTGATACTATATACTCCTCTGGTGATACTATATACTCCTCTGGTGATGCTATATATCTCTCTGGTGATGCTATATACCCCTCTGGTGATGCTATATACCCCTCTGTTGATGCTATATACTCCTCTGGTGATACTATATACCCCTCTGGTGATACTATATACCCCTCTGGTGATGCTATATACCCCTCTAAGAAACATGGAAACATAGAAAAGTGATGGCAGAAAAAGACTGAGTAGTCCGAGTCTGCCTTTTTTTTGTTTTTTTTTTGTTTTAGTTTTTTTGTTGCTTTATTGGGTTTTTTTGTTTTTGTTTTTTTCCCCATTAACCTCGTTGTCTGACTATAGATTTATGTTTATTCCTAGCATGTTTGAAGTAATTTACTGTTGACTGTCTCACAACCTCTGTTGGTAGTTTATTCCAATGATCAACCACCCTTTAAGTAAAATAATACCTTCTAAGATTAGTTTTGAACTTCCCTCCAGTTAGTTTGAGGTCATGTCCCCGTGTTCTTGATTTTGCTTTCATATTGAAAAGACTGCCCTCATGAACCTTATTCACCCCCTTGATGTATTTAAAAGATTCAGTCATGTCTCCCCTTTCCCTTCTTTCCTCCAGACTGTACATATTACCAGAATTATATTTGCTTTTCTCACTGCCTGGTCACATTGTTTGCTCATTTTGCAGTCATCTGAAATAAGAACCCCCAAATCTTTTTCTTCTGTGGTGCTGGCTAACACTGTACCCCCAATGCTGTACTCTCTAAGGGGATTCTTATTCCCTAGGTGCATTATTTTACATTTAAAAATATTGAACTGAAGCCTCCACTGCTTTGACCAATCTTTCAGCAATGTCAAATCATGTTCCATGTTACAGACACCTCCAGGGATATCAACCCTATTACACACCTTTGTATCATCAGCAAAGAGACATACCTTGCCCAACAAACCTTTAGTTATATCACTTACATATAGGTTAAATAGAACAGGGCCCAGTACAGAGCCTTGTGGTACCCCACTAGTGACTGGTCTCTGTTCTGAGTGAACCCTCTGGTGATTCTATATACTCCTCTGGTGATGCGATATACTCTTCTGGTGGTGCTATATACCCCTCTGGTGATGCTGCATATACCCCTCTGGTGATGCTGCATATACCCCTCTGGCAATGCTATATACCCCTTTGGTTATGCTGTATATACTCCCCTGGTGATACTATATACTCCTCTGGTGATACTATATACTTCTCGGATGATATTATATACCCCTCTGGTGATGCTATATACTCCTCTGGTGATGCTATATACCCCTCTGGTGATGCTATATACCCCTCTGGTGATGCTATACATCCCTTGGGTGATGCTGTATACTCCTATCTGGCAATGCTGTATACCCTATCTAGTGATGCTGGCCTATATACTCCTGACACAATAAGAAATCTATAAGGGGTGGGGTCAAAAAGGAAGGGCGGGGTCTGGTGCCCCCATCCTAAAGTTTCACCAGCCGCCACTGTTGACAACCCTCCTCGATGGTGAGCAAAGTCTCAGAATTCATCCCGTCCTCAAAGAAGGAGCAGAGGATGAAATATCTTGAGTAAACCTTACAGAGTAGTTTATCTAATGCCTTTTGAGACTCTGCTCAGTTACAGTCTCATAGAAAGGCTAGTTTTGAGGCTACTATTGTTCAAGAGAGGAACAGTGGAGAAGGGGGCCGCATCAGTGATGCATTTCAAATTTTTTTAGTCCTGGGCACCCTGGGCTGTTAGCTTTCCCATCCCATTGACATCGTCTGCATTATATGGAGGAAGATTATCTAGGGGCGAAAACAGACATGGTGAGCTTTACTGGGTCATGAGAATAGACAACTTGCCAGAACTGGCCCAGAATGCCATTGAGCTGCTGGGCTTCCCTTCTTACAGCATGCTTTCTGAATGGACAGTCAGTGCTGCTGGAGGTTTTTTGACAGATAAAAGAGCGTGTCTGTCCACAGACTCCATGGAACAGCTGACATTTATCAAAATGAATGAGTCCTGGATTAGCAGCAGCTATCAAGCCCCTGATGCCGATGTCGCTGATTAAGTGCTTTCTAGATCTTGAATCTCAGAAAGACTGCCTAGGCTGCCTAGCTTTGTTTGCGTTGATTTCATCTGGAAGAATATTTTTTGGTGTAGGTTTCATGGGCACAATTAACACCCAAGGACCAATTTTTCCTCACCCATTTGACAGGTGCATATTGTATCAATTTTTGACAGCAAGACCAATTCTTGTTTTCATCAGGAGTACCTCTATAGGGTTATGGTGTGAAGGCACCACTACACCCAAAGCCCAATTTTTCTGTACCTGTTTGACTGGGGCATATCATTTCAATTTTTGACAGCAAGGCCAATTCTCGCTTTCATCAGGAATACCTATATAGGGTTACAGTGTGAAGGCACCACAAACACCCAAAGCCCAATTTTTCTGCACATGTTACTTCTATCTAAAGTCTGTAAAACAGACACCAGAACTTACCCAAAAAGTCCCTAATATTGTTCCGAGTGCACTAAATTGTAGCCTCATCATACAGACTAGCTCCCTAAGCCATTGTTTATAGAATAAAGAAAGCTTGCAGGGAAAATATAATTTTATTGGCGTTATACATGTTATGTTTGCTGCAGCAGGTTGTATACATGGTACAGATGTGCCACTTTACAGGCAGACTACGGGGACTCCCCAGGCACTATATTTAAAGGAATTTTTCATTTTCATTATTTCACTTTAAGTATCAGTAAATCATTGCTCATTTAAAAATGTTTTTTTTACCAACTTTTTTTTCATTGATACATGTTCCACAGTGCAGTACCCAGACCCCCATACCCTTTGTATGCCAAGTAACTTGCATCTAAGCCCTTAAAATGGGAACTTTTTATTTTTCCAGTTTGGGTCCCATAGACTTCAATGGGGTTTGTTATTCAGCTCAGAATTTTCATGATGTTTGAGAGTTCTGTCGCAAACCGAACAGGGAGGGCATTCGGCCCATCTGTACATTGAATTAACAAATCAAGTTCTTGCTTAAGTGGGATGCAAAGGTCTTGGACTACTGGGGTGAACATGGATCCCCAATTTTCTGGGTAATCATCAAACTTTATGTGGCATGTATAAATAAGTTTTTTGGTGGGAAATAGGTAATATGTTTGGACTGAACCTTGGCTGTTTTACAAACAGGGGGCACTGAGATATCACACCCCTCACATGTGAATGAGTAAGGGGCACATTGTACCCAGACTTTTTCAAGAAAAAAAAAATATAAATATAAATAAAATATGGCATCATGTACAAAATATGACATCACTGACTACTATAGACATGACCATATTTGGCCAACAAAATCACTGGATTCCTCAGGCTTGTCCCCCCTTTCCTAGGTTCACAAGCTGCATGCTCAGATAAGGGTCTAGTGTGAAGATTTTTGGGAAGCTCACACTTTTTATTTTTCTTTGCATGTGGTGGTTTCCCCTTCAAATTCATAGTAGACAAAAAGGTGGAAATGAGACCTTATGCTATACCTTTAACTTATAGAAGAATAAAGGGGCAGGGCCAAAGACATGACCATATTGTTACGTACCAGGTGCTGGAGGCCAGTGGAGAGAGGGCTTCATTTGCAGTTCCAGATTTCCCTGAAGGTGAGACAGGAGGAGTCGGGCACAAATTAGCACAGTCTTGTCAATTTTACTATCGCACATCTTTCTGGCATGTAAGGCTCGTGTAGAAGTGGGTGCTGCAGAGATCACCAGCTGGATACTGGAAGCATCAGACATGTATACATATTCGCCAACACACCAATGATCACCATCCAAAGATTCTTTATTCAAAGAAAGATCACATCACAGAAAAGTGCAACGTTTCGGAGCCGAGCAGGACTCCTTCGTCAGGCATGTGATGGTCACCTGCAAAGTTGCTTGCAGAAGGACTCAGGGATACTGCTGATGTACTGAGTGGAGGCTACAGGCAGATGGCACCTGTGAGATGTGACAGGTGAGCAGGAACGTCGAGACAAAGGGTTAGTCCTTTCAAGCCAGGATCCAGAGCCGGGTGGATAACAGAGAAGATTTGGTCAGGTGGGAAGCTGAGGTCAAAACACAGGAAGGCAGGCAGAGAGAACCCATAAGACAAGCCGAGGTCAAGGAGGCAGGCAGGAGATAAGTCAGGAACAGCTGGGTTGGTAAAAAAGAATCATTGAAACACAAGAACACAGGAAGCTGAAGATCAATCAGAAACTTCAACCACTGACAGTCTTCCTTATAAAGGCCCATGTGAAGTGCTGGTGGAGAAGCTGGGTCCTATAGTCCTTCTCCTGCTGTTGGTGCCCTGACAGATGCGGTGGCTGCCCTTCTCACCCCAACCAAGTCACAGTACAGAAGGCAATTAGCAGCAGCCTGGCCCAGTTCCAGAGGGTACTTAATGAACATTCCAACAGATTGAATGAAGTTGAACACCGTGTGTCCAACTTAGAGGACAAAGTATATCAGATGCAGGGATTGGAGCAATCCCAAGACAAATCGATCCAATATATCGTTCAGAAACTTGAAGACCTTGAGAACAGATGGAGACGTAACAATTTGTGTTTTGTAGGAGTCCCGGAGTCATACCAAAACCAGAACTTATCAGACGTCTGCGCAAGGCGCATCCCGGAAGCCCTAGGCCTCACATCCCCTGCAATGGTGGAGAGGGCTCACCATGTGGGCCCATATAATGAAGAGCGCACATCTCCAAGACCAATAATTGCGAGATATTTAAACTATGTGGATAAGTCCAATATCTTACAAAAATTCCGCCAAGCCAGGTCATTCCAGATAGACGGTATCAAGATATTAATCTTCACAGATTACTCCATCGAAGTCTCAAAGAAAAGAAAGACCTTTCAAAATATTTGTTTGCAGCTTTTCAGCACAACATAAAATTCACGCTGGCATATCCAGCAGTGCTGCTTCTCAAGGCACCTAATGGGGACCAACTCCCATTCCAAGACCCCGCAGAAGCAAATCACTTTCTACGCTCCCTCCAGGCCTCCACACACCCTACCCAAGTGCAGAGGAGCCGAGAAAAGATTCTCCCAAATGCATAAAATATTCAAATTCTGGATATCACACATCACCTCGCTAAGAGTTTGTTTCGTCTTCACCCAGCCTTTGTTTTCATCAGACGGGCCAGTACGCCACCACTACCCCGTTATCATGTTGGGAACATTGGAATGCACCACATATGACTTAAGTGAGCAAAACTATTGGTTCAAGTTTTACTACTTTTATTAACATTGCTATTGCCTTTGTTATTCTAGTAATATGATTATTAGTGCTTTTGTGTGCTTTCAGACTAACTGATACACCGGTCACTTGTAATTTCAAGAGAATATAGCCTCACAGTTCCTTCTACAGTTTTTTTATTTCCCTGTAAGTGTTTTTTGCTTACACAAACTGTGATATGGTACTCGTCTTCTCTCCAAAATTGCAGATACAACAGGTGCTCCCCCCAAGGTCACCAAGTCATTCTGTACTTAGCCCCTCGGATATACGAAACTGTACAACTGAGGTGCTTTAAAGGGAGTCCATTTGTGCAGTTTATACATGCAGGAAGAAGTGAAGTTAATACTTGATTTGCTTACTTGTTCTTCTTACATGTCTTACTCAATACTTAACATTCGTCATACTACTTTTATCAACACACCCTCTTATCTCCATGCCGCCCCCTTCCCTCCTATTCCACCAGAATCATCAGTTCAGCCACCTTTCTCCCCATGGGTTAATTCACCAATATACACCTTCGTCCTGAAGCTAAGCCCTAGATGGCCAGGATCTCTACACCCCCACTAGCCTTTCACTTAGTATGAACATATTCTCATGGAACGTTAAAGTCCTTTAACACCTTAAATGACTTAAAACGGACATAGCCCTCTTTCAGGAATCACATCTTTCCTCCCCTGATTTCCACCGGATGTGGAAATTGTGGGTAGGATCGGTTTATGGTTCGGACGCTTTCGGTCGCAAAGCTGGAGTCTTAATCTTAATCCATAAAAGCTTCCCGCACAAAGTAACAGCTCAACAAACCCTAACTTCACACAATAACCCGGAAAATAGAGCGAAATGGTTGGCCTCAAAAAAATCCTTTGAAGCATGGGCAGACAAGGTTGAATTAATACATAGATCCCACTTTGAGGCTTACTTCCATAAATTTGGTAATAAATTGGGTAAGTTACTTGCCAGACTGTATAAGGGCCCCTTTAAACGTACACATATTACATCCCTCAGAGACCCCTCAGGCAATATTAAATCCAGACCTAAAGAAATCAGGCAGGTAATGTTGGACTTCTACGTGAACCTTTATGCCCCCGACCCTATAGACAAAGAAGAAGCACACAAACTACTCGCCCAGGTAAATCTCCCTAAAATCACAATTGGAGATGCTGAACTCCGATATAACTGTCAAAGAACTAGATGCAGCTATCCGACACTTAACCCCCGCCAAAGCCCCCCAGCCCAGACGGGGAATTTTACAAAATCCTGGAAGATGACATTGCACCAACCCTACAAAAAGTATACGCTACACTTTGGGGAGGTGACTCTTACCCCCACTGGAAATCAAGCCATTATCAAATTGCTAGAAAAGTCCCCACTCACCCCAGCTCTTACAGGCCCATATCCCAATTGAATATAGATGTAAAAATACTCTCCAAAATCATAGCCTCATGATTAGCCACAATTATGCCAGACCTCATAGACCCTGCACAATCAGGTTTTATATGGGGCAGAACTGCTACATTAAACATCAGGAAGGCCTTAGCAGTGCTGGAGATAGCAAAACGCAAAAAGGTGGGGGGCCACACCATCATCACCTTGGACGCAGAGAAAGTCTTTCACGATGTCAGCTTTGAATGGCTACATTTGGTACTAGAACGACTAGGCTTCAAGGGCTCTTTTACTCACCTCATCGAAGCTATGTATTCGGCTCCTGCGGCTAGGCAGGTGGGGGCGGCCTCCTCACCTCAAAATTTAAGTTACATAAGGGAACTAGACAAGGGTGTCCCCTTTCTCCCCTGTTATTTAATTTGGCCCTTGAACCACTTTCCAAATACATCAATTACGTCCCCCCCCTTCATGGTGTTAAACTTCGGGATCTTGAATTATGCTCGTCTTTGTTCGCCGACGATGTCCTTATATTCACTTCAAACCCTGCCACTGACATGATCATGATAAAAACATCTTTGACACATTCAGGTTATGCTCGGGCCTACGCATTAACTATCAAGAGTGAGATGCTCCCATTGGAGACCTCCTCAAACCCTTCTTAGACTTCAGACTCTCTATTTGTGATAGCCCACTCCCACATCACATATCTAGGCATCAGAATAGGCAAACTACCCTCATCTCTTTACTATCTCAACTACCCCCTCTCTTGACTAAAATTTATCAGGAAATGGACAGCTGGATGGATCAGCCTCTCTCACTCATGGGGAGATGCTACTTAATAAAAATGGTCCCCTTTGCTCTCCTTTTATACCCCCTCCAAACAATCCTACTTTTGGTGAAACACAAAGATATCCAAATGCTCAATAAGAACATGACATGATTTATATGGCAGGGGAGACGACCCCGCATTGCCTTGCATAAACTGCATCTCCCCAGGAGCGAGGGGGGTACAAGTCTTCTCAATGTCAGATTGTATAATATAGCATGTTTGCTTAGATTTAGCCTGAACCGGATAACTCAATCCTCTCAACACTAAAATTATCAGATCGAGTCAGCTATGGTGCACCCCTACTCCTTGGTGGATCTCCTCCACTCCAGGTGGAAGGCCATTCCACAGGATGCCCAACACAATCTCTTGCTCAGGGACACTGCGATAGCCTGGAGAGAGCATAGAAAAATCCTCAAACTTTCCCCCTTTATGTCAAAATTCCTCCCGATCAGGGGTAATCCAAGTTTCCCACCAGGAATAGAACATAACATTTTCAAACAATGGGAGGCCAGGGGTCTGACAAGACTCTCCCTACTTTATGACGAACCCACTGGGACCCCCGTGACTTTCGATCAATTTCGATCAATTACAACGCAGTACTCTATTCCACACAACCACCTCTTTTACTACTGGCTATGTATCAGTTATGTACAGACCTCCTGCATGGATAAAGTCAAGAGATTCCGGGAAAGCATCATTGATACCCTTCTCCACAGACAAACTTATAATATCTTGGATATCTACAAGCCAATGCCAACACATACCTCCTGCCATTTGATCTCCTCTTCAGTAGCAAATTGCAACAAAGACTTCATAGACATGGATCTGGTTGATAAAATTCTAGGATAACACACAACGCTAAAGTTGACCCCAAATGAGACATGGCGTGAATCCCAACTGAAAATAATGCACCGGGTGTTTATCCCGTTTCTTTCAAATAAATCTGAACCCCAATGTGCATATTGCCTACTCTGTCAGCAACATAAACCATCCCTCACACACCGATTCTGGGCCTGCTCACACATTGCAACCTTTTGGGATCGCATCCTCATATACGTTTATAACATCACTCTCATCTCCCTCCCGAAAGACCCCCTATTCTTTATCTTCGGTTATTGGGGGTTGCTACAACACTGGCTGAATTCCGGGCCAAAGATTGGATTCTCACTTGTCTTCTTATTGCCAGAAGAACCATCCTGAAAAATTGGATTTCCCCCTCAGCTCCCTCTGGCAATCCCTCTGACAGCCCTCTGGCAATCTTTTACAACTCACACAATGCTATCAAATGAGGCCGATCACCAAAAAGTCACCTTCACATATTTTCTGGAACGAACATCTTCTTTCACTCAAAATGATGCTGGATAATTATCACTGCTATCTCATCGTGGTCTGCATAAAATACACGGCATCAGTTTATGTGCATCACCTGGCTCACTGCATACTCTAGAAGTAACAACGTTGGACATGACCTGTTAGGAATAGGACGACCTTCCCTCCCCCCTTCTTTCTTATTTCTACTAAGAATGATCCATTTGGCTGTACCTTTGCTTGAATGTTATTTAAATTCTGTACTATGCTTGATCAACAAGTCTTCCACATATTCTTGTCGCTCATATGTAAAAAATGTTAAACCTCTTCGAGTCGTTTTCATGACTCTGAGTACTCTTGTATCTTTGTATTCTTGTGAATTTACCTCAATAAATTCTTTTGAAAAAAAAAATCATACCAGATCTTAAGGGTCTGTTATAAATTTGGGGGAATCTCATGCTGTTTTTTTTTCTTTTTTTTTGTGTGTAAATGCCAGGGTTGTTGTAGTAGGTTGTATACATCGCACAGATTTACCACTTCAGGCAGTGTCAAGCCACCCCCCTGGCATGTTATTTAATGCAATTTTGAGGTTTCTCTTCAAGCATTACTAAAATTACTGGTCCCTACAAATAAACCTTTAAATAACTTTTTATGTACGGGGCGGAACCGGATGTCCGGGTGAGCGGTCGCATAAAGAGAGAGCTCCGGCTTCCAGATTTCTTCTCCTGAGTTATCCTGCAGAAATCCTAGCACTCTTTCTTCCTTAAACCATCCACAGGACACTACATAGTCCCTGCATTCCCTCAATGCCTTCAAAGCGGCAATCTACAAAGAAGCAACCGCCGCCAAAGCTGCTAGGGGCCTCGGCTGGCGCGAGTACGGCAGCCATCTTGCCATCCTCCACAAGCTCAGCGGCGCTCTTCAAGGGCCTCACAGATCTCCTGCAGCGGCACGGAATTGATATGGATCCACTGGTGGTGAGTTCCCCTAACTCTCCTAACTCTCCTAACCCCGCTACTGACCAGAGGGTGAATGTGGCTACTTTGGGGACCCTGGATGGCACCGCAACGGATGTGATCCTGGCGGCCATTGCAGACAGCAAGGCCTCTGTCATGGGGCGCATAGACTCGTTGGCCATTGAGTGCGGCTTGATTAGGGCAGATATGGACAAATTCAGGGGTCGCATGACTGAGGCTGAGTCCCGCATAACGACCGTGGAGGACGGGGCGGAGACCTCGACCCGCGCCATAGTAGAGCTGCAACGCTTAGTGAAGACCC
>BLSH010416536.1:1083401-1095567 GCA_018402905.1 Glandirana rugosa
TACTCATGGAACGGTGTCTACCGCAACGCGTCACGTGTGAACTAGAACAGGGGCTGAACAAACACGTCCCTTCCCTACCAAGCGGACCTTTTCATCACCGCCGACCCATGGTGCATGACACCCTGTCGGTGGCGGTAGTCCAAAAACTTTGACAGGCACAGGTGGTCTGCCTTACTGTCGTAAAGTTTCCGGTCCTTAAAACTTTACGACCGTAAGTCCCGGTCCCTAGCGCCCACCCATCCCCCCATGAAGGAGAAAGAGAGGTCCCAAACCCTCTACCTGTCGACATTCGAAGGTACCCTGGTACACCTTTACGAACCCCTGCCACCGCCTGCTGTCCCACAGTACGTGGTACCCAGCCGCCACTACTTTTCCAGGCGAACCATCCCTTCCCTGCACAAACAAGTCGGGGACAAGATCAAGTGTGCACTGCGCAACGCCATCTGTGGCAAGGTACTCATAACCACTGATACGTGGACAAGTAAGCATGGGCAGGGACGCTATATCTCGCTTACTGCACACTGGGCAAATGTAGTGGTGGGTGGGCCTGAGCCGGGTAACCAGTTGGCGCACGCCCTTCCACCACCGAGGATTGCAGGGCATTTCTCTTTGCCTCCTGTTGCCTCCTCCTCCTACTCCGCTTCCTCCTCCTCTACCATCTCCTCATCCGGTCAGCGTAACACCTTCACCACCAACATCAGCACATCCAGGGGGAAACGACAGCAGGCTGTTTTAAAACTGATATGTTTGGGGGATAAACCCCACACTGCGCACGAGCTGTGGACGGGCATTGAACAACAGACCAATGAGTGGTTGTTGCCACTGAGCCTCAAGCCCGGCCTGGTGGTGTGCGACAATGGCCGAAATCTCGTAGCGGCTATGGGCCGAGCCCGTTTGATGCACATCCCTTGCCTGGCGCATGTTCTGAATTTGGTGGTACAGAATTCCACATTTCTTCCCTCACTAATTAATGCAGATGAGACAGGATTTATCCCAGGAAGACAAACCTCCAATGCCACTAGGAGACTTATAAATGTTATTCACTCAGCCAATGCCGATGGAACGCCTTCTCTGCTTCTCTCATTAGACGCAGAGAAGGTGTTTGACAGAATACATTGGGAATTCATGAAGGAGGTTCTCCTCAAATTTGGATTTAAAAACCACATACTATCTGCCATCATAGCATTATATTCTACTCCATCGGCCCAAGTATATGTCGCAAAGACGCTATCTACCCCTTTCCAAATTACAAATGGTACTCGGCAAGGGTGTCCCCTCTTGCCCCTCATCTTTAATCTAATCATAGGACCATTGGCAGAGAGTATTAAAAGCTCTGAACAAATCACCAGCTTCCAAATAGGAGAGTATAACCATAGGATTAGTCTGTTCACCAATGACATAATATTAATGTTAACCAGCGCACAAGTGTCCCTACCTGCAGTATAGCACATCTTAAGTGCATTTGAATCTATATCCTATTACAAGGTCAATGCCACCAAATCACACATCCTCGACCTAGGAGGGCAGAAACAGGCATAACCTACTTGGGGATTACACTAACCAGACACCCAAAAAACATATTCAAAGAAAACTATATTCCATTCAAAAATAAATTTCTCCAATCCCTCAACCAACTAGAGAAACACAAATTCTCATGGGCTGGCTGCCTAGAGGCCTACAAAATGAATACTCTACCACAATGGATCTACCTTATCTTATCATTATCAATCCCGATAACTAAAAAATACACAAAATCCCTTCAGATACTTCTCCAAAAATTTGTCTGGAAAGTTAAAATAACCCAGAGTGTCCAAAAAGAGACTTATTAAACACAGACTAGCAGGAGGCTTAGGATTTACAGACATAGAGGACTATTACTCAGCAGACATCTTAGCCCAATTAAGATAGTGGTTCCTCCCCAAGGCATCTACTAGATGGAGTGAAATAGAGAGACACTGCATCCCGGGTAAAAACGTAATGGAATGGCTCTACAGTATACACCCTAAGACTAGGATCCCCCATTATCTCCCACCAACTATTCATGCAGCAATTAGATTGTGACCTAAATTCACTTCAATTAAGTGGACTGCCACCCCCACTGCCCATCCTAAAATACCCCTACAGACCATTAGGCTGCTAATCCCCGACCTTCCTATTTATAAATGGTCCAACCAGGATTCACTTTTTTTTATCAGACATAACCAAAGAAGAACACATAAAACCCTTCCAACGCCTCAACTCAATCTTAGGGTCAGGCCCAGGAACATATTTTAAAAATATACAAATCACACACTGCATTAAAATCAATCCTCAACTTTGGGTCTCTATCTCCATAAAAGCCCTTTCTTATTATCTACCCAGCTCTTCGGGGAAGAAAGGAATATCCACATTCTACAACTTGATCCAAGAAAAAACATTCTTTCAAAACTCTATAGACATTACCCAATGGTAGCGAGATCTAGGTAAACATTACACAAATGCGCAATGGCACAGGGCACTTCTGTCCATATACCAAACCACAAAGAATACAGCAATGTGGGAACTCACACAAAATTTGGTCCAAAGACGATATATCACTCCAGTAGCAAAATATGACAAGATCACACCCCCACATGCTGGAGAAACTGCAGTTCCAAAGGTACACTATTTCATATCTTATGAGAATGCCCTCCACTATCGCAATGCTGGAGTAAGGTTTTCCTACTGATATCTCAAATTACCGAGCTAAACATACCGCCTTCACCCGATCTAGGCCTACTAAATATGAATATAGAAACCCTACCAAGCATACATAGAAGAGTAGTTACACATATCCTGCTAACGGCTAGACACAACATAACCAAACTTTGGAAAAATACTAAACCCCCTGATGTATATGAGGTCATCAAAATGACCCAAACACACCATACATACGAAACGCCGCTGACCAAAGACATCATATCATATAAAAAAATGGAAAAAATGTGGAGTCCATGGTCCAACTGGTACAAAATCTATATTGCAAAATGATCTAATCCTTTTCTCATGCATGACTCATCTCTACCCCAAATCCCCTTACCCCTGCCACCCTTACTTACCCTTCCCCCTTTTCTCCCCTTTCTTCCCCTACCATTCCTACTAAGTTACCATGCACGTATTAACATACAAACTAATGTTATCGAACCAACAATGTTCCAATATACAGTTTATTTGCATATTTCTTCTACCATCTGTATCAACCATTGTGAGTCTTGAAAAAAAAAATATATGTACATTGTCAATGCACAATAAAAAACTATTGAAACTAAAAAGATGAACTCCCAAAGGGGTACCTCATGTTTATAGTTAAAAGTGGTTACAAAACTTACCATAAGGACCACTCCAGGGCATATATTCTAAGTTTAAACACCACAAAATTACATGTGATCTAAGCATTTCCAATCGAGTATACAATTGCTTTGAAGGGGCCCAGCTGGGTCCACTTATAGACCACAATAGCCAAATATGGATTTAGAAAGGGCAAGCGTGATACCCCAAATATACTGCCATAATCATCCACCTAAATCCAATATTCATATATATACCTAAAAGTCCATAAAAACCCCCACACAGGGAGGGCCACATAATTCCAGCCATACAAAACAATCAAGGCATACTTAATAGCCCACTCATTACATATGCATCCCCATTTACATACACTTCCATGCATGCACTCAGAGACGCTCCATGCACATATCACCCTCTACAGACATACATATTGCAACAGCCACATACATATCCAACTTGGCATACATCCTAGGATATGCAACAAATATATATTTTTTCCCCTAGGAAATTTTTAGACATTATACAAAACTTATAGTAAAGGACAACATATGTCAATCTTTAATAGACTATAAAAATGATAAATCATTATAGAATTACGACACAATCGGTATTTGTATACATATACAATAAAACATGGTATGCTTTGCGGGATACCCAATTGTCCATGGTTAACCATTATTTTCTTCCATGGTAATCAGTTTTATCTGCATCACTGTTAGACCAGGACAGATGCAACGCATTTCAGAAAAAAACTCCTTCTCCAGGGAAAAAAATACATCTACAGTATAATCAGACTGTTAAGTGTGCATTCATTTAAAGACTAAAGCATCCACACCATTATAAAATCCATACCATGTTTACATTGCATATTGTGCCAAAAACAAAATAGTCCAATCGTATATGAAAAACAAATCACAGTCAGAGTTTCTATACTTCCATTCATCAACTGTGGCCAAAGCCAGGACACCCTTCGAGGACCAATATGCATCAACTGAGGTCACCTAGCACATGGCAAAGAGAACAAGCAAATAATAGGCCCCATCCATATCAAGATACTAGACTTTCCCATCTACAGGACTCCCTAGATTGTCTTATAATATCTCGATGGGCAAAATGGCCCATCATTAGTCCAGCCATATAATAGTATGATTATTAAACATTGTATATGATTATTTTATTATTATACAGAGTTTATATAGAGCCAACAGTTTATGCAGCACTTTACAATACAAAAGGGAGACAATACAGTTACAATACAATAAAATACAAGAGGATTAAGATTGCCCTGCTCAGAAGAGCTTATAATCTAATAGAGTGGGGCAGGTATTACTAAAGGTTGTAACAGTGGGGAATGAGCTGATGGAAGTGGTAAAAGATTAGTTGGAGGCATGATAGTCTTCCCTGAAGAGATGAGTTTTCAGGGATTGCCTGAAGGTAGCAAGAGTAGGAGACAGCCAGACAGGCTGAGGTAGAGAGTTCCAGAGGATGGGAGAGGCTCTGGAGACATCCTGGAGGCAAGCATGGGAAGAGCAGACAAGGGAGCTTGAGAGTAGGAGTTCTTGGGAGGAGCAGAAAGGACAGTTTGGGTGATATTTAGAGACAAGATTAGTGATGTAACTCAGGGCAGAGTTGTGAAAGGCTTGTGTTGTGGTTAGTATTTTTAATTTAATTTGCTGGGCAATTGGGAGCCAGTGTAGGGATTGGAGGAGAGGGGTGGCAGACACTGAGTGGTTGGTAAGGTGGATAAGTCTGGCAGCATCATTCATGATAGACTGAAGAGGGGATAGCCTATGGAGAGGCAGGCCAGTGAGAAGAGAGTTGCAATAGTCAAGGTGAGAGATAACAAGGGAGTGAATGAGGAGCTTGGTGGTTTCATTTGTTAAAAAGGGGCATATTTTAGAGAAGTTACGGAGGTGATTTCTAAAAACTTTTGACAACGATTGGATTTGAGGCTGAAAGGACAGGTCAGAGTCTAGGATTACACCTAGTACTCTGGCATGAGGGGAGGGATTGATGGTTGCAGTGTTGATTTTAATGAAAAAGTCATGGAGGGGTGCACGGGTGGCGGGGAATATTACCAGCTAGGTTTTAGAGAGATTTAGTTTAAGGAAGTGGTGTGACATCCATGCTGATATGTCAGTTTGTAAGTTAGTAATGTGAGAGGAGACTGAAGGAGTGAGGTGAGTAGTAGACAGATAGATTTATGTGTCTTCAGTGTATAGATGGGTATAGGGAACGGAGTTTATTGAGAAGGAGCGAGTGGTCAACAGTATCAAAGGCAGCAGAGAGGTCAAGCCTACAAGAGGGGAACAAAGTATAACAATGTCTTCTTCTTAGGTTTCATTCAAGCAGCAACAAGGCACAGTTTTAGGCCAGTTCAGTGACATTAAAAATCCTTCCTTTTCATCTTTGGTAGGAACAGTGGATGCACAAGCACCACTCAGTTCAGGAGTCCCGTGAGTAAAGGCTGTCCAATGATACTGTCCCTGGGTAGGGTTCACAGCCTGGATTCACTTGAATTGGGTTGAAAAACACTGGGTGTAATTCACCCAGAAGAAAGGTGTCATTTAGAATTATAGCTCTAGGTTGAAGGTGAATATTGAATCTGATTTTTATATTTAAACATATTAGGCAGCACAAAATGACAATCCTATTTAACAATAAAAAATAAATAAAATGAATAGCTATACATTATGGCACAGCATCATATGCTGCAAGGTTCAGTGTTGGGATCCTCACTTTTTAATATATTTATAAATGATGGTCTGGGATCAACAGTACCATTTTAGTCTATGCAGTGGAATAGTATCCTTACAGGATGTCTCCAACCTACAAGATGCCCTCGATGCACTGTTTATTTGGGCAACTATGTGACAAATGAGGTTTAACCACTTGCCGACCGCCGGTTGACGGCGACAAGGTGGTTCGTTATCGCAAATCGCCGTCATACGACGGCGGCTGTGATAACGCGCACTGTGTTCGGGGAGTGCCAGGGAGCGGGTGCGGCGGCTTCGATTGCCGCCGGCTACCCGCGATGGCCCCCCCGAAGTGAAGGAACGGAGGTCCGTGTATGTAAACACGGACCTTCGTTCTGTGAAGGGGGAAGGGCTGTGATCACAGCCTTCCTGTATACGAAGGCTGTGACGACTGCCCTTCCCCAGCTAGGGCAGTCCCCCCCACAGTTAGAACACGCCCAGGGAACATAGTTAACCCTTAGAGTGCCCCCTGCAGGTTAACCCCTTCACTGCCAATGGCATTTACACAGTAATCAGTGCATTTTTATAGCACTGATCGCTGTATAAATGCCAATGGTCCCAAAAAAGTGTCAAAATGGTCTGACATGTCCGCTGAAATATCGCAGTACCGCTAAAAATCGCAGATCGCCGCCATTACTAGTAAAAAATAAAAAAAATAAAAACCCCAAAAATGAATTCTCATCATCCGTAAACGCGACCACTTTTGCGCAAACCAATCAATAAATGCCGATTGCGATTTTTTTTTAAGAATAGAGGAAGAATATAAATCGGCAAAAAACTGTGAAAAAAAATGTTTTTTATATTTTTTTTTTTGGATTTGTATTTTAGCAAAAAGTAAGAAACTTGTTTTTTTTTTTTGCAAAATTGTCGCTCTTCTTTTGTTTATAGGACGCAAATTTTGTTTGGGTACAACGTCGCACGACCGCGCAATTTTCAGTTAAAGCGAAGCAGCGCCGAATCGCAAAAAGGGCTCCGGTCCTAAAGCTGGAAATCCTTCCGGGGCTGAAGTGGTTAATGTTGATAAATGTAAAGTTATGCAGTTATGGGGCTAAGAATATGCATGCATTATACATACTAGGGGGAGTACAACTGGGGAAATCAATGGTGGAGAAGTATCTGGGTGTTCTGGTAGATCATAAGCTTAATAATGGCATGCAATGCCAAGCTGCTCTTTCCAAAGCGAACAAAATCCTTTCTTGTATTAAGAGAAGTATAGACTCCAGAGAGAGAGATATAATGTTGCCCCTGTACAAATCATTAGTAAGACCTCATCTGGAATATGCAGTTCCGTTTTGGGCACCAGTTCACAAAAAAGATATTGGGAAACTGGAGAAAGTGCAGAGAAGGGCAATCAAACTGATCAGCTATGAGGAAAGATTAGAGGGACTGAATTTATTCTCTCTTGAGAAGAGGAGATTAAGGGGGTATATGATCAACGTGTACAAAAAAAAAGTGGTCCATATAGTGAACTTGTTGTTGAGTTATTCACTTTAACCACTTCAGCTCTGGAAGGATTTACCCACTTCCTGACCAGAGCACTTTTTGCGATACGGCACTGCGTCAATTTAACTGACAATTACGCACTCGTGCGACGCTGCACCCAACCAAAATTGACGTCCTTTTTTTCTCATAGATAGAGCTTTCTGTTGGTGGTATTTGATCACCTCTGCATTTTTTATTTTTTGCGCTATAAACAAACAAAGAGCGACAATTTTGGAAAAAAAAAGTACTTTTTCCTATAATAAATACCCCAAAAATATAAAAAAAACAAATGTATTCCTCAGTTTAGACTGATATATATTCTTCTATATATTTTTGGTAAAAAATTGCAATAGGCTTATAATGATTGGGTTGCGCAAAAGATATCATGTCTACAAACTATGGGAATAGACTTATGGCATTTTTATTTTATTTTTTTTACTAGCAATGGTGGTGATAGTAGTGACTGGGGGTAGAGAGGGAAAGCTGTTCCGGATCACTGGGAACAGCAGATCTCTCTCCACTTCCCTGTCAGAGCGGGGACCTGTTTGTTTACATCAACAGATCCCTGTTCTGGCTCTGTGAGGAGCGATTGCGCTGTTGTACAGCTACGTTGATTTACGCAATAGAGCCAACCTGCCGCCGTCAAATGACGGTGGATGGTCGGCAAGTGGTTAAAGTGATACTAAAGTCTCATTTTTTTATTTAGAAATAACAAACATGTTATACTCCTGGCCCCTCCCTCCTGCCAAGTGTCCCTACTACAAGCAGCGTGCCCCCTCTCTTTCCTCATTGGCTCACTGATTTTGACTGACAGCACCGGGAGCCAATGGTGCCTGCTGCTCTGTCCCAGCCAATCAGGAGGGGGAGTCTCTCATGTAACATAGCTGGATTGAGATGGGGCTCAGGTAAGTATTAGGGGGGCTGCTGCACACAGAAGGTTTTTTATCTTAATACATAGAATGCATTAAGATAAAAAATCTTCTGCCTTTAGAACTACTTTAAGGTCATCACAGAGGACAAGGAGTCACTCTTTATGTCTGGAGGAAAATAGATTTAATCTCCAAAAATGGAAAGGCTTCTTCACAGTAAGAGCTGTGAAAATGTGGAATAGACTCTCTCAAGAGCTGGTTCTGTCCATTTCAGTAGAGTGCTTTAAAAAGGCCTGGATTCTTTACTAAATGTACATAATATAACTGGATACTAATATTTATAG
Organism: Glandirana rugosa; assembly: GCA_018402905.1. Lineage (NCBI taxonomy): Eukaryota > Metazoa > Chordata > Amphibia > Anura > Ranidae > Glandirana > Glandirana rugosa. The sequence goes on from BLSH010416536.1 coordinate 1,092,159, forward strand.
GTAAAGTTGATCCAGGGAATATCCGATTGCCTCTTGGGGGATCAGGAAGGATTTTTTCCCCTGATGGAGCAAATTAGCTCATGCTATGCTGGGTTTTTTTGCCTTTCTCTTGATCAACTGTGGTTATAGGATTGTCTATATAGGATTGTATACATTTTTTCCCTTTTATTGGTTGAACTAGATTTTTTTTTCAACCAGACTATGTAACTATGTAAAATACATTCAACATTGTGTATCTGCGTGGAGGTGGCTATTCTGGCAAAGAAGCCTGATTAATTTCCTCATGTCAGAGCTGTCTTCTGATGATTGGTCATCTGATGTGTGATGGAGGAATAATCAAGAAGCAACAGGGGAGGTGCAGTAGGCACAGATCCATAGAATGAATAAAGCACTTAGCAAGTAGAGAGGTACGTGCACTACAGGTCCTTGGGTACAGCTTTCTCTCCAGCAATGAGAATCATGAGCAGCAAAGTAGTAATAGTACTAAATCTCCCTCCAAAACTTGTGAGACTATAAGTCACAGGCAGTAGTCCCTGCCACACTGCAAATATACAGTTATGTGGCACAGAATATAGGAATGCCTAGGAGCAACCCCCTGCCAGGAAGTGTCCTGCTATTTTTTTCTAAAAGAGTACTAGACAAAAGGTAAATGTTTTAGGGTACTGCTTAGGTACAATTAATATTTCTAGATGTTTCCTATAGGATAGCAATTCAGGTTCAATTTAATACTTTTTTGGGGAGGGTGTGTTCTTTTTATTACAGTTTTCATGACAATACAGAACAGAAAACACATACACATTTAATAACAACCTGGCAACCAGATGGCACGTGACAAACAAGACCTTAGCACAAGGCCAACAGTATAGCTCAAAGGCTAATATATACAGTAGTTGTGATAACAGTAAGTCCATTACATCTTTCACTCCAGCATAACATGCTATAAAATGACTTTACTGACTCCCAATTCTGAAAACTGTCTACTGGTCTATGGTAATAAACAACAGACCCTGGTGATAATACAAAATTACCCCACCCAGAAATGTACTGAAATATTCATATCAAACTATATTGATATGCAATATGGCAACTACCAGAAGCCACTAGAATATACCCACTCAGCCAGATACTGTAGATGTGCTATTCGTCCACCCAACCCACACTTTATAAAATGTATTGGGTATAGCCCTACTAGTATATGTGGCTTTATAGAAGGGAAGGGCTTTATTAATAAGTGCCTTCCAGGCTGGAGCAACAGGGGGTGGAGGCTTTTTCCAAGTGAGAACTATCATCTTTCTGGTATAGTAGAATAGTAACGTCAAAAGGGTACGTGCTACTCTCTCAGGAGCCAGGGCATCAACTAGTCCAAGGAGACACACTTCAACAGCGGGTCAAAAAATATGCATAAAATCCGCTCTGGGTGAGGTGCACCACCAGCAGCGGGATGACTGGGAGAGAAAAATTCTAGCCAATCTGTCTGGAGTAAGGTAAATGTGATGCAGGGATTTGTATTGGATGAAATGGTCTCTAGCTGAAACCAATCTGGAGAAATTCATTTACCAGAGATCATCCCAGTCATCCCCTTCCAACTGAGGGAACGCCCCTTCCAAGCTTCTCTGCAAGGTGAGAGGACCCTGCTGATATCCACAAACAGTTGCTTATAAATATTGGACAAAGCCTTGTCTAAAGATTTTCTAAAGAATCATCCCGAAGCATAGACTTCCTCACTTTCTTGTAGTGTGATTGGTGCAGTACCAAATTGAGAATTATATGCATGACACAGTTGTAAATATTGAAACAGATATGCGTTGGGCAATTTAAATTTAGATTTCAAAGACTCAAATTGCAGGAGCGTGTCATTCCTAACAATATCCCCCACCTTTTTTTACTTTCAAAGATTTTTATGTGAGTTTTCAACATAACATCAAGAGGTACAGTACATAAAAGAGTCGGCCAACAGGTGAAAACATCTTGTAAAGAAAAGTTGAATGTGAAGGCTGCTGATTAGAGTTGAGCGAACCCGGACTGTAAAGTTCGGGTCCGTACTGAACTTTGGGGTGTCCGGGACCCGGACCCGAACCCGGACTTTTCAAAAAAAGTCCGGGTTCGGGTCCGGGGTTCTGGTAATTTTAACAAAAGTTCTGAAAATTGCTGTAAAAAAGTCCAGGAAGGTCCTAGAGGTCTGCAAAAGGAAGGAAAATGGGGGTAAGGGTAGGACAAGTGCCCTACAAAGAAATGGGGACAGGGAAATAACTTTAAATATTTTTTAAAAAATAAAAACCTAAAAAAAGCAAAAATAGAGGTGGATGTGGACCATCTTCAAACTGGGTCTCAAAAGTATTAATTAACGGTAGAAGCCATATAACTGTTCTAAAATCATCTTCAAACTGTGTCCAAAAAGTATAAATAAGCCTGGAGAACCCATATCACTGTTCTGCAAACATCTGGAAAATGTGTGTGTCACTTTAAATGAAACCGGGAATAACTGAACTACTGTTCTGCAAACATCTGGAAAGTCTGTGTGTCACTTTAAATGAAACCGGGAATAAGTGAACTACTGTTCTGCAAACATCTGGAAAGTCTGTGTGTCACTTTGAATGAAACCGGGAATGAGCGAACATCTGTTCTGCAAACATCTGGAAAGTCTGTGTGTCACTTTAACAGAAACCGGGAATAACTGAACTTCTGTTCTGCAAACCTCTGGAAGCTGTGTGTGAAACTACAGCATAGAGAAGAACAGGTATATGGTTTCGCTCTGCTATATTTTCACACACATTTTGCAGATGTTTGCAGAACAGTGATATCATATCACTGTTCTGCAAACATCTGGAAAGTGTGTGTGAAACTATAGCAGAGTGAAACCATATCCCTGTTCTTCTCTATGCTGTAGTTTCACACACACTTTCCAGATGTTTGCAGAACAGTGATATGATATCACTGTTCTGCAAACATCTGCAAAATGTGTGTGAAAATATAGATTAGATTAGATTCAACTTTATTGTCATTACACATGTACAAGTACAATGCAACGAAATGCAGTTTAGGTAACCAGAAGTGCAATAGTAACAAAAGCAGGATATACAGTTTTGCATAATATTGGTAAATGGATATGTACATTAGCAAAAATTAAGAGATGGTAGTGCAAGTTTAATACATATTAATGTTAATATTAATGGTAGTGCAAGTTATTACTTATAAATATGTTTATAAAGTGCATTATTGACTGTAGGTGTGCAAATAAGCAGTTGATGAATTAGTCCCATAATTTATGTACAGTGGTGTAAATGATATCCGGGGAGGGAGGGGGTTCAGAGGGATCAGCGGGGTGCAGAGTTCAATAAAGAAACAGCTCTGGGGAAAAAGCTGTTCTTCAGTCTATTAGTCCTAATTTTGAGGCACCTGAAGCGCCTCC
>BLSH010416536.1:1125562-1136548 GCA_018402905.1 Glandirana rugosa
GACTGTGATAACGTGGATTGTGTTAGTGTTAATTAAGTGTATTATGGTTAACATGATGTGTCTATCGCGCCGTGTTTTGTGGAAAATGGTGTTAAATGGTGTTAAAACTCCCGAAGGGCATGGTTAGGGCGATCAGGTCTAAAAACGTCTGGACAGAGGTTGATGGTATGTTTTCTCCACTCGGGAGTTTGACGAGGAGGTACACGAGGTTGTTTTTCTCGAATTTATAACCACGCGGAAGGGAAAGCGGCACTTTAAATAGGTATTTCCTTTATGTAAGAGTAAGAGTTGCGAGGGCGGTAAAAGGTGTTTTGTGCCGCGCTATCTGTGTAGTACAATTGGTATTATGTGAATTAATTGTGATTGTGTTAGGTGCAATAGTGTCAGTGATGAATACATTTATGATTAACCACTTGCCGACCGCCGATCGGCATCTGACGGCGGCAAAGTGGTGCGTTCCTGCAAAACGCCGTCATACGACGGCGGCTGCGGGAACGAGCTTAGTGAGCGCCTGCGCGCCGCCGGAGGCGCGCCCGCGCGCTCACTGTGTTCGGGGAGGGCCAGGGAGCGGGCGCGGCGGCTTCGATTGCCGCCGGCTACCCGCGATGGCCCCCCCGGAGCGAAGGAGCGGAGGTCCGTGTATGTAAACACAGACCTCCGCTCTGTGTGAGGGGGAAGGGCTGTGATCACAGCCTTCCTGTACGTGAAGGCTGTGACCACTTCCCTTCCCCAGATAGTGCAGTCCCCCTACAGTTAGAACACGCCCAGGGAACATAGTTAACCCTTAGAGCGCCCCCTGCAGGTTAACCCCTTCAGTGCCAATGGCATTTACACAGTAATCAGTGCATTTTTATAGCACTGGTCGCTGTATAAATGTCAATGGTCCCAAAAAACTGTCAAAATGGTCCGACTTGTCCGCTGAAATATCGCAGTACCGCAAAAAATCGCAGATTGCCGCCATTACTAATAAAAAAAAAATAAATAAATAAAAACCCCAAAAATGAATTCTCATCATCCGTAAACGCGACCACTTTTGCGCAAACCAATCAATAAACGGCGATTGCGATTTTTTTTATCGCAAATATGAGGAAGATTATAAATCGGCCAAAAACGGTGAAAAAAAATTTTTTTTTTATATTTTTTTTTGGATTTGTATTTTAGCAAAAAGTAAGAAATTTGGGGTTTTTTTGCAAAATTGTCGCTCTTCTTTTGTTTATAGCGGCGATCAGAAATGACGCAGCGGTGATCAAAAAACACCAAAAGAAAGCTCTATTTGTGGGGAAAAAAGGACGCAAATTTCGTTTGGGTACAACGTCGCACGACCGCGCAATTGTCAGTTCAAGCGACGCAGTGCCGAATCGCAAAAAGGGCTCCGGTCCTAAAGCTGGAAATCCTTCCGGGGCTGAAGTGGTTAAAGCATTTCTTATTCGTGCATACTAGTGATTAAAATATAAAGCCGTGGTGGCTTACATACATATATACCAAACCAAAATTTTCAGGTGAGTATGTGACATATACAAAAACAGTAATTAGCACTTAATGATTGGTGACAGTTAAAGTAAAAGTTTGCAGATGATGCCGGTGATGATACACTTAATAAAATTATACAAATAATAGTCCATAAAAGTTCTGTCAGATGGGTGAATTTAAAAATCTCTTAAGGGTTATACATATTGGTGCGCTGGGTAATACATCTGCAGTGATTGTAGTTGTGACTGATCCTTAAGTGTGTGCTAGTCCCTCACCTGAGGTGTGCTAGCAACCTTGCACATAAAGGTTTCTTTGTCTGGGTGATTCCTTGTTCCTCCTGTGGGGATCTCCACCTTTTCTGTGTGCTGTCAGCTATGTTGTTGGTGACTTTTTAAAACTAGTCATATGGAGAGAGACTCTCCCGATCGGGTGGGTGCAAAAAGAGAGAGGGCTTTCCTTCGTGTGATATTGTTTTGTTTAAAACATTTATTTAAAACAAGCTTTTAAAATCAACACTCACATTTACAAGTAAAACGAACGAGCGTTTCTCCTACGAGCGCCGAGCTCGTGTGCATTCAGTCTGAGCTTCCAAACACCTCTGCCGTCGCCGCCCTATGCGTTACATCACGCCTCACGTGACTTCATCAATGGGGATGGCTGCTGAGGTGATACAGTGCGGAGCTCAGTCTCGGGATATCTTTTGTCTGGCAGTTGGAGACAGGTCTGCAAAAATCTGGACTAGCAGGATTGGTACGGGAAGCCCTCAAAATTTCTTCTTTAATAGCGTAGAAATGCGGTTTCACTATTATGTCTCTTGGTGAAGCTTCTGTTCTCAGAGGACCCAAGGCCCTATGGGCTCTGTCTAATTCCAATCTGTGTTTAGGCACGTTGGGGATCAGCGAAAGGATCAAGTCATGGACCGCGAGTATGACTTCTGTGATGGATTCCGGTAGGCCCCTCACCCTGAAATTGTATCATCTCAATCTGTTTTCGAGATCATCAATTCTTGCTAGGGCCGTGTTCAGTTGATCTTGCAGTACTTGTATGTGAGATGAATTTTGGTTTGTTTTGGCCACTGTGATGTCCAATTTTTGTTCGATAGCTTCCATTCTGGAGCCTAAGTTGTGAAAATCTGCTTTTATGTTTCCTGTGATTTTTGTAGCAGTGTTCGCAAGGCCTCTTTCCAGTAGGTTGGAAAATTTCATGAATAAATCCACCGTGTTTAAGGGGGAATCTTGGCATGGGGGGCTGGGGGTGTGGCCTCTGGCCGTATAGTGGAGAGGAGGCCTGCCGGGATGACTGGAAAGTCCTATGGCGTAGTAGAGGCTCTGTGGAGGCCGGGCATACAGATAAGAGTTGGTGTGCCGTTAGATTAGTCCCCGGGATGAGGTTGAGGGTAGCTGGCGTTAACACTGGCCTATGCCCTGAGACTACCACCGTGGATGTAGCAGGCAGGTGAGCCCCGGCAGTGGCCATGTTGGGTAAGTAGGTCTGGTCAGTCTCCTGAAAGAAGTGTGTGAGCGACCTTCTCACATTAGAACCCTGCATTCAGGGTGGCGTTGGAGCTTACTGTTTTGGTGTGACCTTGTGACCTGTGGTTTGAGGCTAATTTTAAGGAGCACTGGTAATGGCTTCTAGCTCCCTTCCCTTGCTTTTGTACCCCTTCGGGAGGGGGGGTCCTTAGGCTCTCAGGGGGAAAAAAGAGACTACTGGAAGAGCAATAAAGCAAGAAAGAAGGCCTTCCCTGGAGAGGGTCTGATGGCTATCAAGATTGCAGTAAGACTCAAAAACGTTTTGTTAGACCTCTTGTACTGTCCCACGGGACTAGGGGTGCTGAGTCTCCCTGTTGTATTGGGGGCTTAACTGAGTGCCTGGGGATCGTTGTATTCGTTAGGCCGCCATCTTGGTACCCCTGGGTGCTATTGCTGCCATAGAAGGGGGGTTTGTGTGGTGAGATATTCCCCAGCATTTACCTCCTCCTGTGAGAGGCCGTTCGGTGGTGCCACATCCTGGGGTGGACCTTTGATGTGATGACCCACCCCAGGATGTGACTTCATGAGGGCGGGGCTCAGGGTGACGTCAGCGTGTGGCCCCGCCCCATGCCAATATAAGGCAACCGTGCAGCATGGACCCGGCATTAGATTGAAAGAGAGCAATGAGTCAACCTCTCCAGAAGAGAAGAAGAAGAAGCAGTGGGAGAAGCTAGCTGAGGAGACAGTGGCAAAAGAGCAGAAGATGCCTCAGAAGACAGAAACTCTGTAGAAGACAGTAGACCCCGCAAAAGAGCCGAAGAAAGTAGACAAGGGAGAAAAGATGGGAGAAGACGCCGGAGCTGATTTAATAAAATATTTTAAAAAGCTGTGTAGTGTGTTTTTTGTACACTTTTTTGCAAGTAAATGGGTAGGGGTGTGATGTACCCCATACACATAGGGTAGGGGGGCCGGCATCTAGGCGCCCCCTTATTAAAGGGGGCTTCCAGATTCCGATAAGCCCCCTGCCAGGGTTGTCGGGAAGAGGCTCTTGTCCCCATCAACATGGGGACAAGGTGCTTTGGGGGGTGCAGAACCCCCCCTGCCCCAAAGCACCCATACTCCCCATGTTGAGGGCATGCGGCCTGGTACGGTCCAGGAGGGGGGGCGCTTGCTCGTCCCCACCCCATTTCCTGGCCGGCCAGTCTGCGAGCTCGGATAAGGGTCTGGTGTGGATTTTGGGGGGACCCTACGCCGTTTTTTCCTCTTAAAATCCATGCCAGATCGTAGAGCCTGGTATGCTCCTGGGGGAGAACCCTACGCAATTTTTTTGTGGGGATTCCCCTTCAAGACCCCTAGCACACATATTGCGCCTCAAGTCGGATCATCATGATCTGACTTCTGGTATGACTTCTATTCAAATCAATGGGCTCCCATAGGGAACCATTGATTATGAATAGAACGCCTAACGAGGCTTAACACTGTGTATACAACGTTAAGCCACGTTATTTAATGTTTTGCCAGCTCGGCGTCAAAAACGCCATGATGCTGCAGCTTCAGAACATGCTGGTCCCGCGTTCTAGTTACAGCTCACTAATGCTGACGCCCTCTACTGCTTAAAAACGTTGGCGTTTTTAGAGGGCCATTGAATAACATGGAAAGCTGTAAAAAAATGCCCAAACACGTGACGTTAAAAAACGCCAGTGTGTATGAGGGCTTAAAGTAATGAAGTCCTACACTCATCCATAGATATAAATGCCCAAGTATTTAACTTTATCTACTTGTTGTAAGGGGCAATTGGCTGGAACCCTGCAAGGAGAAGTAATTTTAAGTGGAAGAATCTGGGATTTACTCCAGTTTACTTTGAGACCAGAAAAAAACAGAAAAGGAATTCAAAATGAACAAAGCTGCCGATGTGTCATCCACGTATAGTGTTGTCTTTTCTATCAGACTTCCAACCCGGAAACCCCACATTTCTGGAGAGCCACAGCCAGGGGTTCAACTAATAGGCAAAAAGCCCAGGAGACATAAGGCAACCTTGCCGGGTACCCCTACCCACCGAAAAAATTCAGAGAGAAAGTTTAATGACCACAGTTGTACTATGATATAAAATGCTAATCCACTGTCTGAACTTAGGGCCAAACCTATACGCTTCCAACACTAAGGTCATATACTGCCAGTTCAGTTTAATACTTCATATAACTTTCCACACTTAGCTAAACCTTTAACGATAACTTTATAGCAAATTACTGTGAAATGCTATTTTTATCTGTAATAACTATGTTGATTAATTCAAGTTATAAATTACAATGGATCCAGTGAGAATTACAGCAGGGATTTGAATCACCAAATACAGTAAATTATTTAAATACAACTGATAAATATATCTCGAATTAGCCTTCAGCCTTCTAAGCAGACCATAACTACCACAAGCCACCCAGTCAAACAATTCACCATACAAATGCTTTTCTTGCAATGTGAGTGCAAAAAATAAATGATCTGTTCTATAACAAAAACACACCATAGCTCTTGCCTTTTACTTCTCACAGGAGCTTGGAAGATCAGAGAGCAAATATTTTAAGCAAAATACATAACACCTTTATACTCAGCAAAGTAAAGTTACCGACGCATCATTTGGTTTGAACCAGTATTGTTGCTAGCTGTTCTAATAAAATGAAGGAAGACAATTATTCAAGAATTACTGAAGTCTGGCTAACTGGAATAGACCATCTGCAAAGCACAAGATATGTTCTCTTTATTTTTTTTCTTATGATGTATGTGATGATAGTAACAGGTGATTTTCTAATAATTTCAGCCATCACATCTGAACATTGTCTTCATTCTCCAATGTATATTTTCCTAGGTAGTTTATCCTTATCAGAAGTAGTTTTTACTACCAATCTTATTCCTAATTTTTTACATGTTTTATGGGAGGATGGAGCTGCTTTAAATCTAGGAACCTGTCTTGCACAATTTTATCTGTGTGCATCATTGGGAGCAACAGAGTGCTTGCTGTTTGCATCCATGTCCTATGATCGATATCTGGCTATTTGCAAACCACTCCATTATTGTTCTGTGATGAGTTTTGTATTTTGTGGCAAACTTGTTCTGTTCTCATGGGCATGTGCCTTTACTACCATGTCAATCACATTAATTATGATTGTTCAGCTACAATTTTGTGGACCTAAAATTATTGATCATTATTTCTGTGATTTTGCTCCCATACTAGAACTTTCTTGCTCAGACACCTATGCGGTTGAAATAGAGACCTTCATAATTACATCTTCAGTAGCACTCTTTCCATTTCTATTTGTTATTATAACTTACATTTGCATTATTACTACTATTATGAATATCCCTTCATCCACAGGTAGATGGAAAGCCTTCTCCACATGCAGCTCCCATCTGGCTACAGTATGCACATATTATGGAACACTTATTATTCTCTATGCGATACCCACACATACCTTTTCAAGCACAGTTAGTAAGACATTATCTCTTATTTACACAGTGGTCACTCCCATGTTCAATCCCATAATATATAGCCTGAGAAACAAAAATATTACATTAGGTGTGCAAAAATGTTTGAGAAAATGTCTGATAAGGAAAGAAAGGCATTTCCTGGGCCACTTCACACCATAACCCTGTGTGACTGTATGAGGCCCTGCCACTGGTAAAATGATTAGGAAAAGGAAGTTTGCCTTCCAGTTTGCTTTCCAATTTTGCTTTTCCTGTGGCGTTTTGAGATGTATTCCATTTTTGTTTACCTAACTCCTTTTTTGTTGTTATTTGTTCAGCAATTTTTCCGTTATTACTTTTTATGATTTTTTCCATCATCTTACCATATGCATGATAGTTGATATTAAATTACATGGTTAGATATTCATCTGCCCCAATATAGCATACATATACAAGTTTCCTACCTTTGTTCTGTTGAGCATATATATTCGTATTTTTTAGACTTTTTCATATTTTGAATTGTGTTTTTAATCAAATTACCAATAAACGTTATTGCTTTTAAGTGGGTTTGGCTAGACTTATACACACTTTACAATTACATTGTCTATAACATCGGTTTTTTTACTGGTCATTCCAGTTTTTTTGCAGCCTAGTGTCTGGTTTTTGTTGAAGAACAGCAGGGTTGTGTGCAAACAGCCTTTATAATGAAGGACTGATAACAGTCCAGGGCTCCAGCCAAGTGGGAGGTGTGATCTCATTTTGAAGACAGGGCTTCACCTTAGGACACAGGTGTGAGCCAGTATCACTGTGTGCTAGTTGTGTGCATTAGCAAGGAGCTGTACAAACAAATGGCCGCTGTCCTCACCTATAACTGGCCTTTGCAGCAAGGAGTACATACAATGCCTTGAAAAAGTATTTATATTAATTTTGGGGGATTTCTCTACCAGCTTTGCACATCTAGAGAGTGACATTTTTGCCCACTCTTCTTTTCAAAAAAGCTCACGCTCTGTCAGATTGGATGAAGAGGGTCTGTGAACAGCAATTTTCATGTCTTGCCACAGATTCTCAATTGGATTTAGCTCTGGACTTTGACTGGGCCATTCTAACACATGAATATACTTTGATTTAAACCATTCCATTGTAGCTCTAGCTGTATGTTTAGGAACATTGTCCCAGTCTCAAGTCTTCTACAGACTCTAACAGGTTTTCTTCTAAGATTGCCCTGTATTTGGCTCCATCCATCTTCCCATCAACTCTGACCATCTTCCCATCAACTCTGACCATCTTCCCATCAACTCTGACCAGCTTCCCTGTCCCTGCTGAAGTAAAGGATCCCCACAACATGATGCTACCACCACCATGTTTCACAGTGGGGATGGTGTGTTCAGGGTTATGTGCAGTGTTAATTTTCGCCACACTTAGCGTTTTGCTTTTAGGCCAAAAAGTTCAATTTTGGTCTCATCTAACCAGAGCACCTTCTTCCACGTGTTTGTTGTGTCCCCTCATGGCTTCTTGCAAACTGCAAAGGGGAATCTTAATGGCTTTCTTTCAACAATGGCTTTCTTCTTGCCACTCTTCCACTTAGTTGTCCTCTGGACAGATTCTCCCACCTGAGCTGCAGATCTCTGCAGCTCCTCCAGATTTACCATGGGCCTCTTGGCTGCTTCTCTAATTAATGCTTTCCTTGCCCGGCCTGTCAGTTTAGGCGGACAGCCATTTCTTGGTAGATTTGCAGCTGTGCCATACTCTTTCCATTTTCGGAAGATGGATTGAACAGCAGATGCTCAAAGCTTGGGATATTGTTTTATAATAACCCTGCTTTAAACTTCTCCACAACTTTATCCCTGACCGTCTGGTGTGTTCCTTGGGCTTCATGATGCGGTTTGTTCATTAAGGTTCTCTAACAAACTTCTGAGGGCTTTACAGAACTGCTGCATCTATACTGAGATTAACTTACACACAGGTGGACTCTATTTACTAATTAGTAGAGATGAGCGAACACCTGGATGTTTGGGTTCAGAGGGTTCGGCCGAACTTTGGGAAAAAGTCCGGGTTCGGTACTGAACTTGACCCGAACTTTACCCCGAACCCATTGAAGTCAATGGGGACCCAAACTTTTCGGCACAAAATTACTGTAAAAAAATCCTGGAAAGTGCTAGAGCGCTGCAAAATGATTTTAGAACAATAATCTGTCCCTTACAGTAACAGCTGGAACCTGACCCTATAGAACTAGTAGATGATTTTAGAACAATAATATGTCCCTCTAAGCAGTAGACTCTACCTAGTCCAGTCAGATCTTTCTGTAATGCAGGATGAGATCTGCAATCTGTCCCTAAAAGCAGTAGTAGTAGTAATCTCTACCTAGAGATCATGTGACATGCAGCACTAAGCGATTCCAGCTTATAAAGAGGCTGGGTCACGTGATGCACTGGCCAATCACAGCCATGCCATTAGTAGGCATGGCTGTGATGGCTTCTAAGGGCAAACCAGTGAAATGCTTGTTGATTGGCTGCCCTGCAGCTATTCAACATGCGTGATCAAATACGCGAACCCAGAACTTGAACCCAAACTTTTTTTCCAATGTCCTGGTTCGGGTCCGGGTCACGGACATCCCAAAGTTTGGTACGGACCCGAACTTTACAGTTCGGGTTCGCTCAACTCTACTAATTAGGTGGCTTGGCAATTGGTTGCACTAGGTTTTAGTTAGGGGCATCAGAGTAAAGGGGGCTGAATACAAATGCACTCCACACTTTTTAGATATTTATTTGTAAAAAAAATGTTGAAAACAATTTATCATTTTCCTTCCACTTCACAATTATGTGCCACTTTGTGTTGGTATATTACATAAAATCCCAATAAAATAAAAAACTTTCCAACCAGCTACAATGCCCCTTCAATGCACCCCAGTATTTTCTGTAGTTCTAACGCTAAAGTTTGAGAGCCTCCACAATTGAAGCACATGCATTATGATGGATAGGTAGAGGGCAGGTGAGTCTGGAGGAGGATTCACCCTTCCTTAAAGGCACAGGGGCACACTGGACACCCTGTACATAGCACAATAGCAGCAAAGGTGTCCAGTGCATCCAGTCACCAGTATTCCAACAGTACAAATAAATGGCCACTGCCCTCACCTATAACTGGCCTTTGCAGCAAGAAGCACATGGAAGGGCAATGCATGCAAAATAAAAACCAAAGAAATTTCAAGCTCAATTTGCTGACCAGTCTGCAACCAACCAAATTATCCTGTCTCACAGTGTACATTAAAAACAGGGGTTTTGTTTGCACACATTTGCAAATACATGCATAAGCTACAGAGCCCCATCAAGGCATCCCAGTATTTTCTGTAGTCCTTACTCTAAATTTTGAGAGTCTCCAAAGTGGAAGCACATGCATTATAATGGATAGGCAGAGGACAGGTGAGTCTGGAGGGAGCCCATCCCTACTTAAAGGCACAGGGGTGCACTCGACATCTAGCACATAGCGCAATGACAGCAAAGGCGTGTTAGTGTACTGTCAGTGTAGTGTGAGCATAGTGTAGTGTGAGTGTATTGTAGTGCTTAACAGCATTACATTTAGTGCTGTATACAGTGCTGTATACACACTTTTTTATTACTTCAAGAGCTAGAGAGCCTTGAGTACCACACCAGCCAAGGTTGCCAATTTCTGACTACGAGTGGGTATTTGCCTACACTAGACGCAAAAATTATCTCGTAGATATCCATGTGTATTAATCATTTGTATAGTTTCTTTCAGATCAGGGGTCATATGCTCTTTCCAATGCCAGACCAAACTAAGTCAGGCTGCTAGTAGAATGTGAGATGCCAATGTACTTAATTTGGAAGGAATGGAATTAGAGTTGAGCCAACCCAAACTGTAAAGTTCGGGTTCGTACCGGACTTTAGGGTGTCCGTGTCCCAAACCTGAACTGGACATTTGAGAAAAAGTCTGGGTTCAGGGTTTGGGTATTTTTTTGCGCTTTTTTCGAGCATGTTGAATAGCTGCAGGGCAGCCAATCAACAAGTGTTTCACTTGTTTGCCCTTAGAAGCCATCACAGCCATGCCTACTAATGGCATGGCTGTGATTGGCCAGTGCGTCATGTGACCCAGCCTCGATATGAGCTGGAGTCACGTAGCGTTGCATGTCACATGCTCTCAGACTAGTGTAGGGAGAGGATGCTGCCACCACTGTGAGGGACATATTACCATTATAAAATCATCTCATACTGGTATAGGGAGAGGTTCCTGCCGCTGGTGTGAGGGATAGATTAGCGTTATAAAATCATCTCATACTGGTATAGGGAGAGGTTTCTGCCGCTGGTGTGAGGGATAGATTAGCGTTATAAAATCATCTCATACTAATATAGGGAGAGGTTCCTGCTGCTGGTGTGAGGGATAGATTAGCGTTATAAAATCATCTCATACTAGTATAGGGAGAGGTTCCTGCCGCTGGTGTGAGGGATAGATTAGCGTTATAAAATCATCTCATACTGGTATAGGGAGAGGTTTCTGCCGCTGGTGTGAGGGATAGATTAGCGTTATAAAATCATCTCATACTAATATAGGGAGAGGTTCCTGCTGCTGGTGTGAG